>CAUYNB010015627.1:0-50973 GCA_963574225.1 Lagothrix lagotricha | reverse complement strand
GGAAGGAAGGAGGGTAACAGAGGGAGGGAGGAGGGAAGGAGGGAGGAGGGAGGGAGGGAGAGAGGGAGGAAGGAAGGAAGGAGGGTAACAGAGGGAGGGAGGAGGGAAGGAGGGAGGAGGGAAGGAGGGAGGAGGGAAGGAGGGAGGAGGGAGGAGGGAAGGAGGGAGGAGGGAGGAGGGAGGGAGGGAAGGAAGGAAGGAAGGAGGAAAGAAGGATGAGTGTTGGTGAAGAGACAGTGAGCTCTGTTTGGGATGTGTTGAACTTGCAGGAAATGCAAGAATAAAAGAAACGTTGTCCAGGATGCATGGGGAACCATGTTTAACATTTAGGGAGACATTTGGGGCAGGGATGTGAGCGGTCTTCAACAGCTAACTTGCAGTCACAGGCGTGGAGAGGAACTGCCTGGAGGAGGGGAGAAAGTTGAGAGCCGTGCTGTGAGGCCCTTCTGCGTGGGGAGGGGCCATGAAGGACACAGAGAAGCAGGACAGGGGAGGTGGGAGAGGAGCCAGGAGACAGCCGGACCGCAGACACCAGAGAGAAAGACCTTCAAGGAAGAAGGCGTGGACAACAGAGCCAGAGGGGTGCAGCCCTGACTTCCGGAAGCCCCTTCTTTTGGGTCTCATGACAGCCACAGAACCTGCCTCCATACTGACTCAAACAGTCTTTAGCTTGCTCATAGCAGAAGGCCCTCCATCCCTGCCACCGTTGCAAATGTCCTGGCCTCTGCCTGTCCTGCTCCTTCACATGACCCATCCGGAAGGGACAGCATGACTCAGCCCCACAAAATTCCAGTGTGTGCAGTTTACAAAAGATGCTGGAAATACAGATTTTAGGCCGGGCGCGGTGGCTCACACCTGTAATCCCAGCACTTTGGGAGGCTGAGGCGGGTGGATCACCTGAGGTCAGGAGTTTGACACCAGCCTGGCCAACAGGGTGAAACCCCGTCTCTACTAAAAATACAAAAATTAGTCAGGCGTGGTGGTGGGCGCCTGTAATCCCAACCACTCAGGAGGCTGCGGCAGGAGACCTGCTTGAATCAGAAAACAGAGGAAGTTGCAGTGAGGAAGTCGGGCCATTGCACTCCAGCCTGGGTGATGGAGTGACACTGTCTTTGAAAAAGAGACATACGGGTTTTACATTAAAACACCGCAATTTTTAAAATGCTAGCAACCAATATTAACCATTTTTTTCCTAACTCTCTGTAGAAGGTGTGTGTGGGCAGCTCTCAGCCCAGAGATGCCCATCCACCACCCCTAAGGGGCATCGGTGGTACCACCCAAGTGAGGAAAATGTTTCCTAAACCCTCCCCAGCCAGACAGCATTTGATGGTCTTCCAGTTGGTGTGGTTTTTAGTTCACATTCTCTCAATCTCAAATCAGGCAGGCCATTTCCACAAAGACCCACAGAGCCCCTGGCCCTCATCAGCCAAGGTCCTTCACTCCCTTCACCTGCTCCCCGCAAAGACACCTGGAGTTAAGGAATCTCTAAGACACCAGCCACATCCCCCAGGGGTCTGCACGGTGGTACACCATGGCACTGGGCTGAGGAATATCCCCAAGAATCACGTTCACTGGAAACCTCAGAATGTGACCTCACTTGGAAGGAGGCTCTTCGCAGATGCAATTCTTAAAGTAAGAATTCAGATGGTGTCCTACTGGCTCAGGGGACTCAATCCAATGAGAATGTCCTTCTAGGAGATGGAGGAGGACACACAGCCACAGGAGAAGGCAGGCCATGTGGAGACAGAGGCGGAGGCGGGGGATGTGGCCACAGCCACGGAGCACCTGGAGCCACTGGAAACTGGGAGAGGCAGGAAAGATCCACCCAGAGCCCACGGAAGGAGCGCAGCCCTGCAGCACCTGGATTCAGACTCCATGTGCAGAGCTTCGAGGGAAGAGATGTCTGTGGTTTTAAACCCCCGCCCCCATCCATCCTAAGTTATTATGGCAGCTGCAGGAAACGGATCCGACCACCCAAAAGATTCCAAATGCGCTATCACACAACAAGCACATCGTGAGCACCTCCCATGCACGCCTTGTCAGCACCCTCTGTGTACATTTCGTGATGCGCACACTTTGTGAGCACCCACTATGCACACACTTTGTGAGCGCCCACTATGCGCATACTTTGTGAGTGCCCACTGTGCACCCTTTGTGAATGGCTACCATGCACACTTTGTGAGCACCCACTATGCGCACACTTTGTGAGCACCCACTATACACACACTTTGTGAGCACCCACTATACGCACACTTTCTGAGCGCCCACTGTGCACCCTTTGTGAATGGCTACCATGCATACTTTGTGAGCACCCACTATGCGCACACTTTGTGAGTACCCACTATACGCACACTTTGTGAGCGCCCACTATGAGCACTTTGTGAGCACCCACTATACGAACACTTTGTGAGCACCTACTATACGCACACTTTGTGAGCGCCCACTATGAGCACACTTTGTGAGTGCCCACTGTACACCCTTTGTGAGCACCCAGTGTATACTTTGTGAGTGCGCACTGTGCACACTCTGTGAGTGCCTACTGTGCATACTTTGTGACCACCACTGTGTACAAGCATCTCCTGTACTGAGCATGATGGTGTGCCATATAGAACATGGCCCCCTGCCCTTTAGCAAGTAGTTTTCTAGAACAGACAGAAGAGCACACAGGTCACGAGAACACCAGGTAAACACCGGGAAGCACTAAGCACAAATAGGAAGTTCCCGTGGGATTTCGAAGGATAGCCAGGTGTCATCGCAGTCAGAGGCCACTGGGTTCCGCTGGAGAGAGGGAGCCAGTCTGAGCCATGCCCCCGGTGTCAGAAGGGAAGCAGCAGAGCCCCCAGCAAGTGGGAGCTGAGCTGGGCCCTCACGCTGTAAGCCCCTTAACACAGCGGGTGGGCACTTTTGCCGGGCTGTCTGGGGAGGCCTTGCAGTATTTCATAAACACAGAACAAGCAGGTGTTGTGTCTGGAAGACATAAAGCTACATGTCACCTTCTGTCTTACACTCAGCTTGTGTCACATGGAACTGCTCGTATGGGAGTTTACAACCCCTGAAGACGCAAGGATTCCAAGGGACAAAGAACGTCAGCAGCCCAGAAGCCACCATGTCACACTCGGGGACAGAGAGCAGCCCGGAAACCACCATGTCACACTCGGGGACGGAGAGCAGCCCGGGGAGCCAGGCACGGGGCACCTTCACTGTCAGGTCCACATGCGAACATGGGCCATCCAGTGCCTTGCTGGGCACATCGCCAGGGGAGGGTTTCTGAGCAAGGAAGGCGTGAGAGTGTGAGACCAGCTACGGCACCCGATGCTGATGTGAGCCCCCAAAAGCCACGGGACACAAACCACTCCTCTGCTTGACAGTGTGGAAAGCCGTAAAATTCACTGATTTTTGTTTGTTTGTTTCTGAGACAGAGTTTCACTCTTGTTGCCCAGGCTGGAGTGCAGTGACACAATCTCGGGTCACTGCAGCCTCCCCTCCCGGGTTCAAGAGATTCTCCTGCCTCAACCTCCCGAGTAGCTGGGATTACAGGCATGCGCCACTGCACCCAGCTAATTTTTGTATGTTTAGTAGACAGAAGGTTTCTCCATGTTGATCAGGCTGGTCTTGAACTCCCAACCTCAAGAGATCCGCCCACCTCAGCCTTCCAAAGTGCTGGGATTACAGGCATGAGCCACTGCACCCAGCAATTCATTGTTTTTCTTCAAGATCTTTGGGCTAAATAATAGCACATCTTTTAATAACGCATCCTTGAGCTCAGTGGGCAAAACAGGTTACACCCGATGACCTGCCTTAAAACCCAGGAGCCGGGACCAGGGTTGCCACGGCCCACCCCTCCCATGGCATATCCTTCGCCCCCCTGGCGGCACGTGTGACTCACACACATGCGTGTTCTGGAAGGAGCAAAGGCTCCAGGGAAGGGACTGCAGGCCCAGGGCCTCCCAAACATAACGCGGCCCAAAAGAGGGCCTGTGCCGATGCTGCTCCCCGGGTCCAGCCAATCTCAGTCAGGGCTCCGGTCCGAGGATGGTTCCAGCCTGCAAGACACATGCTCTTCCCAGCTAAACGGCAAGGGCCCAGCTGTTTGCATTACAGCAGGAGAGGAAAGTCTCAGCTTCTCTAGCTGAACCCTTAGCAACGATTTTGGGTAAATTCCCAAATTGCCACCACCACCACCCAAAATGAAATAACCACATGCAGGATGAAGGATTTGGATAAGAAAATGGGAATGGTGTTTGTGAGAGCAGGAGAGCTGTGTGCCAGCCCCTTCCTGTCTCGTGAGTATTGATTTCTTCCCGTGAGAACCACGGCCCGGCGGGGAGGACAGAGGCCCTGGAATCAGATGATCCCGATCAGAATCTTCCCCCGACAAGCCCAGTTACAAATTGTGCGCCTTTGGATAGGTTGCCTAATTTCTTGGGGCCTCTCTTTTCTCGTCCATAAAACTGGAGTTAATCATAGGGCTGTATGGAAACTCCATGAAATAAGCCATCGGGGTGCTCAGGCAGGGCCTGCCTCGACAGGGGTTGAGAGCATCTGCTTTTTCCTCCTGGGCCGAGACAACGAGACTGTGATTTCCAGCAATTTATTCGTTTCAGAAAAATGCTGCTGCCCTTCAGAGGAGGGCAGTTAGAGACGTTCATTAGAATAGGATTTTCCTGTAATGCCTCCAGGTCACTGGGTCACCCCAGCGGGCCAGGGGCGGGATTCTTTCCCTGGAAGCCTGACATAATTGCAGTTGCCAAAGTGGTCCAGCCTCCCGGCATGGGGGCAGCCAGTTCGCCAGGCAAGTCACGCTCCCGGCTGATGGTGGACACCTGCCGCTGGCCTTGTGCACCCCCAATTCACCTCCGGGCAGGTCTTGTGCACCCCGATTAACCTCCAGACGTGTTCCCCCTCTGCCCCAGACATTTTCGGGTCTCTGCAGTTATTATGAAGCTTGCCCAAGAATCCCTAATTCATTAATAAGAAAATCACCACCTGACACCAGTGTTTGAAAATTCCCTTGTGTTAGAACTGTGCTGGGAAGAGTACTGTGTTTTCAAAGGATCACGGTTGTTTAAAAGCATGGCACGGGCGCTCCCCCCAGCCGCCCACCTGCGCTCCCCAGTCCCTCACCCACTGCGACCACCCGGTGCTCAGCTCAGGGCTGAGCCTCGGTCTGAGGCCCAGACCCTGGCGTGGGCTCCATCAGAGCCCATAATCGGATCGCGGGCGCTTTACCCCTCACGTGACTGGGGCCGCCGCCTAACCCTGATTAGCACTCCACAGCCCCGCAGAGCAGCCTCCTGGGGTCAGGCGGCTTCTCCATGTCTTAAATAAGATTCAGCAACTGCCATGTGTAGCATAGTGGGTATGTTTGAAACAGCATTCCCTAGGAGAGAAGAAAGAAGAACAGCACCCACAACTGAACAGCTTAGGAAATACAGAGAGGGCTGTAGAAGCGAGGAGGGAACCCTGAGCCTGAGCCTGAAGCAGCGTGGAGGCCTGGGGCCGACCAGCCCGGGGGGCAGTGCCCTGCCCTCGCTCACCCACCGCTAGGGGAACATACCACCTTCCTGCTACTTTAGGGACATGAGCAAAGTCTCCCTGAAATACCTGCCTTTCTGTATCAAGAATGCTATGAATTGGAGCCCCATCCTTCCAGATGAGGCAGCATTTTAAAACCTCAGTTTCCTCTGGAAAGCAGCTGGGGAAGCACCTCGTGGCCAGGTCGGCTTCCTTCCCTACCAGAACACTGGCAGGGAGGAGGAGGAGGTGCGGGAGGAGGGAGGAGGACAGAGGAGCTGTGGGAGAGGGCGGAGGAGGCAGAGGGAGGGCGCTTTACAGGTCCTCACAACTCAACCCGTGTCCCAAGGCAGCTCTCTCCAGGCTGGGGTCCCCACCTCTTGTTTAAAAAATAAGCCAAAGTCAACAGCTTCTAAAGGGAATTTTGTAAATTAATTAAGTGGCATTCTGCATTTTCAAACGCACGTTCCAAAGGGTTCCCTCCGTGGACTCACAACCCCGCGCCCTCCCACCGCCCCCACAGGTCCGTTTCCCAAAGCGTGGACCGCCAGCCAGTGAGCACCTGCAGGACGGCCCCAGGCTCCGGGCCTCCACCCGGGGTTCACGGGGTTCCAGTCACGGTGTCACTGCTGTCTAGCTGTGTGATCTTGGGCTAGCTGCTTCACCTCTCTCTGCATCCACGTCTTTGTCACCATAATGGCGGGGATGGTGACACCCTCCCTGGGTGCCGTAACAAATGATCACAAACTGGAGACTGGAAACAACACACATCTATTTTCTCATAGACCTAGAGGCCAGAAGCCCAGAACCCGGGGCGGCAAGACCAGCGCCTCCGAGGCTGCGCGGGGTGTGGGGGGTCCCCCGCCTCTGCCAACGCCAGCCGCCTGCAGGGGCTCCTCTCCACAGCTTCATTGCTCCAGTTCTGCCTTCAAAGTCACATGGACACCTGAAACTGAGGTTTTCACAAATCAATGACACTCGAGGATGCAGCGCTAGGGACACGATGCCTGCACACCCAGAGCCCGGAGAACCAATGACTTGTGAACATCCTCACCCGTGAAACGCAGAGACCAAGCTACACAGCCTCACGAAGCCACCCGAGCCTCCCAACCAGTCACCACGTAACCAAGACCAGGGCCCAGGGCCACTCCCCCAGCCTGTGCTTCCTCACGAACCTTTCACCGCTGGGGAAAAGGAGGCTCGGTTTCCCCACCTGGCATGTCCATGACCGTGAGCCACAGAAACCTCCTGGGGGAAAGGCTGGCAGGGAAGGGACGCAGCTGCCCCAGACCCACACAGGAGCTCACATGGTTCCCTGCAAAATGCTCTTCCTGGCCAGCTCCTCACTAGTGAAAAACTCAGCACAGGCGTTTGCTGTGTTTCCCTGCGGTTCTCACACCTCTCCCACCGCATGCTGCTTTCCTGTTCTTTCTTCCCGTCTGTGATGCTGGTGCATGCTGAGTATGGCAGGAGTGAGTTGCCACAGGGACACGGGCGTCCAGCCTGCACAAACGTCCCAGCACAGACAGGGCAGGGCCAGGGCCCCAGGCACACGCCCACCAACGAGGCCACCAGTGTGGCTGGGACCAGCGGAGGCAGAAGCTGTTCCCTTCCCAGCCAGCCCATCCCCACAGGGTCCCAGAAATGCTGATGGTCACTATGTGCAAAAGCCTCTCCCTCCTCCCACGACCGGCTCACTTCCCACACACTTTAGACAGCTGTGCTCGGGAGAAAGGAAAAATAAACACATGGTGGAAGCATCTGTAAGAAATCGGGGCTGCACATACTTCAGGGGACCAGCTTCTGGACTATCGGTTTGATTCGACTCATTCCATTTACGGGCTAATGGCTGACCTGCTGGAGTTTCATAGTAATAGCAGTAATCGTAACAGCCAACGTCTGTGGAACCCTCACACCATACCTGGCGCTGTTCTAAATGCTCTTTGCCATTTAAGTCACTGAATCGTCAAAACGCCCCTTCTGCAATCCCCATCCGAATGAAAGTAAAGGCAACTGCTAACCTGTATTGAGTGTTTCGAGATCCTAAGCACTCTTCCCGTGCAAATGTGTCAACCACAGTCCTTCGAGGAGGAGATGGATGCTTTATTGCCTGCATGTTATGGATAAAAAAATGAAAGCCCAGAGAGGTTCAGAAGAGAGCCTGTGGTCACACAGCGGAAGCAGCCAAGCAGCGACCAGAGCCTGCCAGCCTGGCTCCAGACTCTGCCCTGTGACTGTGGCTAATTCCACCCCTGAAGGTTGTGTCTGAGGGATGCGTTCGCGGAGCAGCTCCCCGCGCAGATGTGGTGGGGCGCAGCGGGTCCACGCTCCCCCATGGCAGCATCGCGTCACAGACAGGGACGGGTGCTCTGGTCAAAGTGCCCGGGTAGTCTTGGCCGCTGTACTCAGCAGCCATCAGGATCTGGGCAAGTGACTCAACCTTTCTGGGTTTTGGTGCCCTTTGACCATTAAATGAGCTAGCTGGCGGGAAGAGTGCAGAGCGGGCCTGGGGTACGGTGCGGAGTCAGTGAGGCTGGCTGCTGTCACGGCTCACGCCATGGCACTCCAAACAGACCCATCGCTAAAACTACCATGGAGTGATTCCGCAGCCGCCAGGGGTCCCGAATGCAGCAGGGTCATTCTGCAGATTAATGGACAACGAGCATTTCCCACCAGCTCTGCCAGATCCAGCTTGTGCCTCTGCTGTAGGCCAACCTGCCCAGCCCTACCCCACAGCAAAGAGAAAAATCCTGAATTAACTATGTGAAATCCTGAAATGACCAAGAAAACACCAAGTCACTCAATATACCCTCAAGTAACAAGACTCTTTTCTTTCTCAAGCAGGGCCCGGGCTTGGGAGCTGAAGCAGGCTGGGATCCAGACAGGACAGCGGCCCAGGGACATCCAGGCCTGAGGGCGGGAACGGTGGTGGGGTCACAGAACCACCCGGGAAGACGCAGACACACTCACGCTTCCAATTGCCAGCCGTGCCCTGCCACAGATGCTGGCGTAGGTACCTGGAGGATTTGTGCCCTCACAGAATGGAATGGTGCCCACCTGAAGGAAGGCAGCTGCAAGGAGGAGGGAACAAGGTCCCGCCCGCACCCAGGAGCCCTCCCGTGGGGAGGGAGGGAGGCAGGCACAGCGAGAAACAGAACCGGTGATAGGACAGGAGGGGTGGGCAGCTGCTGTCATGGCAGGTGGTCAGGGAAGTCTTCTTGGAGGCGGTGACCCTTGAGCAGAGCCCTGAACAACATGAGGAGTGAGTACCTGGGAGAAGAACCTTCTAGACAAAGTCATGAAGGAGGAAGAGCAGTCAGGCCCGTGGCCGTGGGGAGGCCCACGTGTTTGCTCTAAGTGAGAATAAATGCAATCAGAAGCTTCCAAGGGGTGTGCGTGGTCCGAGCCACTTCCAACAGGAGCCCTCTGGCTACGGTGTGAGAGTGACCTGCAGGCAGAGGTGGACACAGGAGGCCTGGGGGCGCTGAGGCGGCGGCCCGGAGTTGACACCAGGGTCTCTGGCCAAGGGGCCCGAGGCGGCCAGAGCAAGAAGAGCTCAGATTCAGGATGTGAAGGGCAAGTGGTGGGTATCAGTGGATGAAATGTAGGGAACAGCTGGATACAGGCTGGGAAGAGGACATGTTTGGCAAAGAAAATGCTTAGCGAAGAAGGAGAGAGAGAGACTGTATGCCTTACATATGACCGTATATGTGCAGTAATCTCAGGCCTTCTAGAAAGTACTGATGCCTGTGGGTAAACATGTGGTCCATCTGCACGGCAGAATATTACTCAGCCACAGAAAGGGCTGACATTCTGACACGTGCCACAACACGGTGAACCTTGGGGGCACCGTACTGGGGAAAAGAAGCCGGCACAGAGGACCACGTGTGCTGCGATTCTGTTCACGTGGGATGTCCGCAGCAGGACATCTATAGCGACAGCAGGTTTGCAGCTGCCAGGGCTGGGAGGAGCGGGGAGAGGAGGCTGGCTGCCTAATGGGCATGCAGTTTCTTCCTGAAGTGATGAAAATGTTTTAACATTGATGACAGTGATGGCTGCACAACTCTGTGAAAACACTCACAACCCCTGACTTGTACTTTAGATGGATAAAGTAGATGGTAGGTAAGTTGTATCTCAGTAAAGCTATCTTAAACCTGGATGTGGTGGCTCATGCCTGTAATCCCAGCACTTGGGGAGGCTGAGGCAAGAGGATCGCTTGAGTCCAGGAGTTTGAGACCAGCCTGGACAACACAGTGAGACTCCTGTCTCACAAAATATAAAAAATTAGCCAGGCATGGTGACACGTGCCTGTAGTCCCAGCGACTCAGGAGGCTGAGGTGTGAGGATCACCTGAGCCCATAGGTCGAGACTGCAGTGAGCCAGGATTATGCCACTGCACTCTAGGCTGGGTGAAAGAGTAAGACCCTGTCTCAAAAAACAAATAAATGAAATAGAGCTGCTTTAAAAATACTGTTACATGGCCGGGCGCAGTGGCTCACACCTGTAATCCCAGCACACTAGGAGGCCAAGGCGGGTTGATTACCTGAGGTCAAGAGTTCGAGACCAGCCTGGCCAACATGGTGAAACCCCATCTCTACTAAAAATACAAAAATTAGCTGGGCGTGGTGGTGGACACCTATAATTCCAGCTCCTCAGGAGGCTGAGGCAGGAGAATCTCTTGAACCTGGGAGGCGAAGGTTGCAGTGAGCCGGGATTGCACCACTGCACTCCTGCCCGGGGGACAGAGCGAGACTCCGTCTCAATAAGAAAATATCGTTATACCTGCACCCCAACTCACTGCACCTTGTCTAAGAGGCTTCCATGGAGCCGGACAGAGGTGTGTTTCAGAGCCCCCTGGGATTGCATCAGCCCAGGACCGGCTCCACCCCAGCTCCTCTGGGATCTCACAGGCTGTGCCATCCTGCAGTCCCAACCCAGCTTCTCGGTCAGGCCGGCCGGGTTTGGAACTGGGCCCATCCCTCCCTCGCTGTGTGATCTTGGAAGAGCCCGTCCATCTCTCAAAGACTATTGTCTCATCTGTAAAATGGGTCTACACAAGCAACAGGGCCTATGCAAAAGGCCCATGTCGGGCGTGTCATCGAGGAAGGCACCCAGCCAAGTGCCGGCATCAGCAGTCCAACACATGGCTGCATTTGAGCTGGAAAAGCTGTTTACACAACTTCCCACCTTTACTTCTCACGATCCAGAAGCCACGAGGCCAGAGGCAGTCGCAGGGCTGCGGGGCCTGGGGAGAAGTGGGAAGGAAGCTGAGGACTGTTGAGACAGAGGCCCTGGCCCTCCCGGGCCCCACCCGCCATTCACGACATCCGCCCTTCTTCAGAGACACTTACCCAGCCCCAGCCGGGTCTCAGTCGCTCACTGTGCACCAGGGACTCAGCCACAGGCTGAAGACACAGAGCCCGCAGCACAGCTGGGGCTGGGGCAGGCCTCTGGGCGTGAGGCCACCAGGATGGAAGCTGAGCCCGACAGCAGAGCTCTGGCACCCGAGGCCTGCCCGGCAGCTCCAGTCTAGGGAGTCAACACGCAGCTCGAACCCTCGGACCCTGAACACGGAGCCCTTGACAGACCTGGAGCTGAGAGTCTAGACATCATTTCCCAAGATTCTGGGGCTTCCCCCTCGAGGAGAGAGAAGGAAGAGTCAGAAGCAAAGAGGCCTGTTGCCCACATCCCAACATCTCCGTCCGAGGAGGCACGGGGCAGCGTGACGGGGCAGGCTTCGCGTCTTAGAAAGCACGTCGGTAATCAGCATGAATAACACCTTGAGGAAAGCCTGCCCGTCCCACCCAACCCAGGGCCAGTTCCAGACATGCCCATCGAGGCACACACTGGGTGTGGCACCAGGAGCATTTCATCACAGGGACCTGTTCCAAGGCACCCCCAGGCCCGGAGGTGAGGCAGCACCCCCAGGCCTACTCAGGAGGCCCTTGCTGTCAAAGTGACCAAATGGGCTTTCTTTTTGGTAGCACTGGGTGGGAGGGAGGTGGGAAAAGAGGACAGGAGGGGCAGGGGGCACCTTCCACCCAAAGGGACACCCTGCCCAACTCCCCCTGGATGGAAATGACAAAATACACCACCGGCCCCCTGGCTTCCGGCTATCCCTGGGAGCTCACGGGCGGACACCGAGGGTCTCCAGGAGAGGAGTTGGCCTGCAGCCCCTGTGGTCTCAGCCGCTCCAAAACACCCAAGGAGCTCTTTCTGCTCACACCTACGAGAACCAAAGCCACCGAGCAGCTCACACACCTGTTCCTCCCTCTGCCCTTGGGGACTGAACCCCTCTCCCAGGTGTCTGCACCTCTGGCTCTTATTCAGGGTCCTGTCTCAGCTTCAACGCCACCTCCTTCTTGAGGCCCTCCCAGCTCACCCAGGCACGGCCTCTGACATCAGCTGTTAGAACCCTCTGCTGGGCACACTGTCAAGTCGGCTGTCTCTGGTGTAGTGATTATTCATTCACTTGCCCGTTGTTTCACATGCGCGCACACACACACACATACACACAGGCGCACACACACATACACATAGGCACGCATGTGCACACACACACACAAGCACCCTGTCTTCATGATGGCACAGCCCTTGTCTAGCTTGTTCACTGCTCACCTAAAATGTGAGTATTCAGCAGGTGCTTAAAGGTTTGCTGAGTGAATAGGTCACGCTCTGCCTTCCCGGGGCCCACACAGGCAGAGGGGCAGCCACTGCACCTCCCTGGCCTGGGCTCAGTGCCAACGGAAGAACCTCTCTACGCAGTCAGGCCGAGAAGGGAGCCCCCCATCTCCCACATGGCGTCCTTCCAGCAAGTGTTTATTGAGCACCTACTAACAACAGACCACAAAACACCAACACATGAGATCATCCCCGATGGGCGTCTTCAGGCCTCCCTGCTCTCCCTGCTCCTCCACAGCCCTCACAGCCCCAGTCCTCACAGGCCCTGCGTGCCACATGTGGGCTCCCATGGAGCCCCGATGGCCACCTCCCTTTCTCCTGTAGGTGAGCATTAAGAAGAGGCCATCTGGCCAGGCGCAGAGGCTCATGCCTGTAATCCTAGCATTATGGGAGGCCAAGGTGGGCAGACGGCCTGAGGTCAGGAGTTCGAGACCAGCCTAGTCAGCATGGCAAAACCCCATCTCTATTAAAAATACAAAAATTAGCCAGGCGTGGTGGCACATGCCTGTAATCCCAGCTACTCAGGAGGCTCAAGCAGGAGAATTGCTTGACCCTAGGAGGCAGAGGCTGCAGTGAGCCGAGATCACACCACTGCACTCCAGTCTGGGTGACAGAGTGAGACTCCATCCAAAACACAAAATAAAAAGATGCTATCCAGCCTCTCACAAATCCAGAGAAGCCCCGGCTGCCTCCATTTTTGAGGCTCTTAGTCCAGGGAAAAATTAAGAAATGCCTATTACCCTTTTCATGCCTTGTTGGATTCCATTTTCTAATTTACTACTATTTTTCTTAGAATGTGGCGTCTGAGACCATGAGAGCTTGGCCAGTACATGCTCCTCCTTTCAGTGCCCTCACTAGATTTCTGCATCAAGATTATTCTGGGCTTTTAAAACGAGTATGTGTTGTCTGTTTTCTCCATTTTTGGAAGACACCATTTGGACTCATTCACTTAGGACGCCATTTGGACTTGAAGTTTATGTTGCGGGAAGGTTTTTCATCACAGATGCAGGTGTTCCTCATACATATGAAAATAACCAAATAAAAGTTAAAATAGATTTACATTAAGTGTTACTTTTCAGGGACCCACTTCATACATTAATACTTTTAACCCCACAAGCCCTAGTTCAGTATGACTCCCTTGTTCAAAGATACATGCAGTCACGCCTTGCTCAGTGACAAGGACGCATTTGGAGAAATGCCTCATTAGACACAGTGGCCCTGCACACAGGCCGGGTGGCACAGCCTCCTCCACGCCCTGGCTCGATGGCCAAGCTCACTGCTGCTGGGCTACACACCTGTGCAGCCTGTGACTGCGCTGAATACTGCAGGCCACGGGAACACGATGGCGAGTACTTGAGCATCTAATCAGACAGGAGGGACAGTACACGCAGCATCGAAAAGATAAAAACTGGTGCACCTGTAGAGGGCGCTCAGCATGAATGGAGCCTGCAGGACTGAAATGACTCTGAGTGAGTGAGTGACTGAGTGTGTGACTAAGTAACTAAGTGTGTGAGTGAGTGAGTGAGTGACTGAGTGGCTGACTGAATGAGTGACTGTGACTGAGTATGTGAGTGTATGAGTGAATGATTGTGTGTGACTGGGTGTGTGACTCAGTGACTATGCGAGTGAGTGAATGTGTGTGAGTGGATAAGTGTGTGTGTGTGTGTGACTGGTTGAATGAGCGACTGTATGTGAGTGAATGAGTGTGACTGTGAGTCGGTGAGTGTGTGTGGGGGTGGGTGGGTGTGACTGTGAGTGGGTGTGTGTGGGTGAGTGAGGGTGTGAGTGGGTGTGTGTGTCAGTGTGAGTGGAAGTGTGTGTGTGAGTCTGAGTATGTGTGTGGGTGGGTAAGTGGGTGTGTGTGTGGGTGTGTGTGACTGTGAGTGGGTGTGTGAGTGGGTGTGTGAGGGTGAGTGGGTGTGTGAGTGTGTGTATAAGTGACTGGGTGTGAGTGGGTATGAGTGGGTAGGGTATGAGTGGTTGAGGGTGTGAGTGGGTGACTGAATGGTGAGTGTGACTGAGTGTATGAGTGAGTGTGACTGGGTGTGTGACTAGGTGACTGTGTGGGTGTGTCACTAGGTGTGTGTGTGACTGAGTGGGTGTGACTGTGTGGGTGACTGAGTGTGAGTGGGTGAGTAGGTGTGAGTGGGTGAGCGAGTGAGCGTGAGTGGGTGTGAGTGTGTGACTGAATGAGTGGGTTAGTGGGTGAGAGACAGTGGGTGAGGCAGTGACTGAGTGTGAGTCTGGGTGACTGAGTGAGTTAGTGAGTTAGTGACTGTGTGTGTGATTGAGTGAATGAGTGACTGGGTTAGTGACTGTGAGTGAGATTGAGTGTGTGAGTGTGTGAGTTTGAGTGTGTGAGTGTGTGTGTGTGACTGTGTGACTGAGTGGGAATGAGTATGTAAGAGAGACTGTGTGTGTGTGTGTGACTGAGTGACTGTGGGTGTAAGTGGGTGTGTGTGTGTGACTGAGTTAGTATGAGTGGGTTAGCGAGTGAATGAGTGTGTGAGTGAATGAGTGAGTGAACGAATGAGTGAATGAGTGACTGTGTGAGTGAGCAACTGAGTGACTGTGTGAGTGGGTCAGTGAGTGACTGTGTGGGTGAGTAGGTGGGTGAATGAGTGAGGGAGTGACTGAGTGTGAGTATGTGAGTGTGTGGGTGAGTGTGTGTGAGTGTGTATGAGTGGATGAGGGTGTGTGTGAGTGGGTGAGTAGTGTGTGACAGTGAGTGAGTGGGTGTGTGGGTGAGTGAGTGGTTGGGTGAGTGGATGTGTTAGGGGGTGAGTGACAGTGGGTGAGTGGGTGAGTGAATGGGTGAGTGTGTGTTAGTGGGTGTGTGTGAGTGACTGGGTGATTCAGTGAGTGTGGGAGTGGGTGATTGTGTGGGAGTGGGTGTGTGTGTGAGTGACTGTGTGTGACTATGTGAGAGTGACTGGGTGTGTGTGGGTGAGTAGAGTGAGTGGGTGAGTGGGTGTGAGTAGGTGAGTGGGTGTGAGTGACTGTGAGTGAGTGGGTGGGTGAGTGATTGTGTGAGTGATGAGTGGGTGAGACTTGGTGAGTGATTGAGTGACTGAGTGACTGAGTGGCTGAGTGAGTGACTGAGTGGGTGAATGAGGGAGTGACTGAGTGGGTGAGTCAGGGAGTGACTGAGTGGGTGAGTGAGTGGGTGAGTGTGTGGGTGAGTGAGTGAATGAGTGAGTGACTGAGTGGGTGAGTGAATGGTTGAGTGACTGAGTGACTGTGTGAGTGAGTGAGTGACTGAGTGGGTGAGTGAATGGGTGCGTGTGTGAGTGACTGAGTGGGTAAGTGGGTGTGTGTGTGAGTGGGTGTGTGAGTGGGTGAGTAGTGTGTAAGTGGGTGAGTGAATGAGTGGGTATGTGGGTGTGCGTGAGTAGTGTGAGTGGGTGAGTGTGTTAGTGGGTAAGTGGGTGAGCGGAATGAGTGGGTTTGTGTGAGTGGGTGAGTGACTGGGTGAGTGTGTGAGTGAGTGAATGAGTGGGTGTGTGAGTGACTGAGTGTGTGAGTGACTGAGTGGGTGATTCAGTGACTGTGTGGGAGTGTGTGAGTGAGTGGGTGAGCGACTTAGTGGGTGAGTGTGGGAGTGTGAGTATACGAGTGAGTGACAGTGGGTGAGTGACTGTGTGTGAGTGACTGAGTGGGTGAGTGTGGGAGTGAGTGGGTGACTTGGTGAGTGTGGGAGTTAGTGAGTGGGTGAATGTGTGAGTGACTGACAGTGGGTTATTCAGTGACAGTGTGGGAGTGAGTGGGTGTGTGTGAGTGACTAAGTGGGTGAGTGGGTGTGAGAGTGAGTGGGTGTGTGACAGTGGGTGAGTGATTGAGTGAGTGTGGGAGTGGGTGAGTGTGAGTGACTGGGTGAGTGTGGGAGTGGGTTAGTGTGTGTGAGTGACTGTGTATGTGAGTGAGTGAGTGGGTGAGTGTGTGGGTGAGTGAGTGGGTCAGTGTGTGAGTGACTGAGTGGGTGACTGAGTGACTGACTGTGTGAGTGGGTGAGTGGGTGAGTCAGTGAGTGAGTGTGTGGGTGTGTGAGTAGGTGGGTGAATGAGGGAGGGAGGGACTGAGTGTGAGTAGGTGAGTGTGTGGGTGTGTGGGTGTGTGATAGCTCCTAGTGATAGTGTGAGTGAATGAGTGTGTTATTTTCGATTAAGGGATAAAAGCGGGTTATTAGGAAGACTCCGGCAACAACTATTGTGCTAGAGTGAAATAGTGCTGAGGAGTGGGTGAGTGTGAGGTGAGGGTGTATGAGTGGGTGTGTGGGTGAGTGGATGAGTGGGTGTGTTAGGGGGTGAGTGACGGTGTGTGAGTGAATGAGTGGGTGTGTTAGTGGGTAAGTGTGTGAGTGTGTGACTAAGTGACTGTGTGAGTGAGTGACTGGCTGAATGACTGTGTGAGTGTGTGAGTGAATGAGTGTGTGAGTGACTGTGTGTGTGACTCAGTGACTATGTGAGTGAGTGAGTGAATGACTGAGTGGGTGACAGTATGTATATAAGTGAGTGACTGGGTAAGTGTGTGTGTGAGTGGGTGAGTGTGTGAGTGACTGTGTGTCAGTGTGACTGTGTGCGGGTGTGTGTGACTGTGTGAGGGTGTGTGAGTGGGAGTGGGAATGTGTGTAACTGAGTCTGAGTAAATGTGTGAGTGTGTGAGTGTGGGTGGCTGAGTGGGTGTGTGTGTGACTGAGTGGGTGAGTGATTCAGTGACTGAGTGTGGGAGTGAGTGGGTATGTGAGTGTGTCAGTGACTGAGCGGGTGAGTGGGTGACTGAGTGGGTGAGTGTGTGAGTGGGTGGGTGACAGTGGGTGAGTGAGTGTGGGAATGAGTGGGTGAGTGTGCGAGTGACTGAGTGGGTGTGAGTGGGTGAGTGGGTGTGAGTGGGTGAGTGACTGGGAGTGGGTTAGTGTGTGTGGGTGACTGTGTATGTGAGTGAGTGACTGAGTGGGTGAGTAGGTGAGTGAGTGGGTGTGAGTGTGAGTGTGTGGGTGAGTGGGTCAGTGTGTGAGTGACTAAGTGGGTGAGTGAATGAGTGGGTGAGTAGGTGAGTCAATGAGTGGGTGACTGAGTGGGTGAGTGGTTGAGTGACTGTGTGAGTGACTGAGTGGGTCAGTGAGTGAATGAGTGAGTGTGCGAGTGACTGGGTGAGAGTGGGTGAGTAAGTGTGTGTGTGTGGGTGAGTGGGTGAGTAGGTCAGTGAGTGACTGAGTAGGTGACTGAGTGACTCAGTGGTTGAGTGAGTGAATGGGTGAGCGAGTATGTGAGTGAGTGACTGGGTGAGTGTGTGAGTGTGTGAGTGAGTGAATGAGTGACTGATGGGGTGTATGTGTGACTCAATGGGTGAGTGTGTGGGTGAGTGAGTGTGTGGGTGAATGAGTGACTGATTGAGTTTGTGAGTGGGTGTGAGTATATGAGTGGGTTTGTGACAATGTGGGTGAATGAGTGACTGTGAGTGGGTGTGTGAGAGTGGGTGAGTGAGTGACTGAGTGTATGTGTGACTGAGTGGGTGAGTGACTGAGTGGGTGAATGAATGAGTGGGTGACTGAGTGGGTGAGTTAGTGGGTGAGTGTGTGAGCGAGTGAGTGCGTGTGTGACTGAGTGGTGAGTGTGTGAGTGGGTTAGGAGTGTATGTGAAGGCCTGGGCCAGTCCTGTGCACACCTGTAGACTCTATAAAGGCTTAGACTATTCAAAATTTGTACAAAAATATTATTCTTTGTTCCACAACTACCCTCAGGTTACTTCGTTGCCTTATACGTTTCTTAATTTTTTATCTTTTAGACTCTTTTGTAATAATACTTAGCTTAAAACACACCTTAAAACACAAAAATATTTTCTTTCTTTATATCCTCATCTATTCACTTTTCCTTATTTGATTTTTTTGTTTGCTTTTGAGTCTTTGCTGTTAAATACTAAGACACACACACACCAGGCTAGGCCTCCCCAGTGTCTGGGTCCCCACATCAGCGTCTTCCCCTGCTGTCCTGTCTTCCTGTCCCGCTGGACAGTCTCCAGGAAGGCAGGGAGCTGTCGCCCCCATGACGGCCATGCCTGCTTCGGATCCCTCCCAGAGGACCTGCCTGAGGCTGTTTCACACCTAACTTTTGTTGAATACGTAGAAAGAATTCACTCTAGAATCATGATAAAGGTTACAGTAAGTACAAAAGCCAGTAACATTTATTATCGTCACGTGTCACATTTGTGCCTGACGGAATGTGCCAGAGGGTCCACACGCCAGGCAGCACAGTGGTCCGTCCATGCCATCATCGTCACACACACGTGACAGTAAAACATCAAGTTTAGCTGCTGCCATGGCCACACTGCCGTGGGTTGGGGGTGGGGATTGCTCCGGCCTGTTATAATTGCACATGGCCACCCACGGTATACACGGTCTTCATTGACCGAAATGTCGTTATGCAGGCAACACCCAAGAGATTTCCTTCAAGGAAAGACGGATCCACACAGGAGCGTGGCCCAGCCATGGACACAAGGAGGGGAGAGTCAGAGAGAGACTGAGAGAGGGAGAGGAGAAAAGAAGGAGGGAGGGAGGGAGGAGGGGAGGGAAGGAAGGAGAAAGAGACAGAGAAAAGGACAGAAAAACAGAAAGAGGGAGAGAAAAGGAGAGAAAGGGGGAAGAAGGTGATAGAGAGACTAAAAGGAAAGAAAAAGTGACAGAGAAAAAGGAAGGAAGGAAGGGAAGAGGGAGGAAGGAAGGAAGAAAGGGAGGGAGGGAGGGAGAAAAGGAGGGAGGGAGGGGAAGGGGGAGGGGAGAGGGAGGGAGCCTGAGGAGTATGGTTCAGTGAACCCTTTGTACCCAAGGGTGGTGGCACCAGCATCAGCAACAAGAGAGGCAGGTGTCCTCAGCTAGAAGCCCAGACAAGCCTCCCTCCACACCATAAAGGGATCAGACAGCTTTTCAAATGGGTGAAAGCCAAAAGAGAAACTGAGGAAATAAGCCATGCACTCCCACTATCTACAGGGGATCAGGTGAGTGAAGAACCGAGTTTTCTGGAGTCAGTGGCTCTGGCTGATCAATAGCAGACCAGCACAGCCGATCGGGTTCTCCACTGGGTTCCCAGCACCACACGGATTCCAAACCTTCCAAACCTTCCGGCAGACGTGGAGTCTCTGCCCTCCCGAAACAGATGCTAATTTTGTGCCCTAGGGACACTCCCAGACACAAAGCAGGTTCCTGGGCGAGGCCCTCTGCTCCCTGAGGTCTGGGCACTTGCGGGTCTAGACTGACTTATGAGGCGGGCACTCAGGTTCACATATGACCTCAGCCGAAGGCCACAGAGAGCCAAGACCATGCCCCAGAGATGCGTAAAGCGCCTCCCGGTCACACTGTAATCAGGGGTTCTCAAAGTGCGGTCCCTGGATGCCTCCGCCTCCCCTGGGACCGCGTGGGAATGCAGATGCCGGCTCCTCCCCAGACCGGCTGGATCAGAGGCTCTGAGATGCAGCCGGTTAACCCACCTGCCCGGATGCCAGCACTCAGCAACGTGTGAGAAGCGCTGCTCCAATTAAGACTTCAACGGGACTCCAAATTCAAATGTGGCAGGAGGTGGATTTGCAATGGAAAGGAAGAGGCTCAGGAAAGAGCCAGCTCCTCCCTCTCCCGCCCCAGCACACGCTGGCCTCTTCCAGGCGCCAACAGTGATGGGGCCCGGGCCGAAGAGCTGAAACTGAAGGCACAGCGCAGGGTCCACTGCTTGTCTGCGCATCTGAATGGCTAGAGCTCTCAGCCCAGCCGAATGCCGGCCTCACCTGGGAAGCTCCTCCACCACCCACACCCACCCCCACCCCCGACTCTGCAGGCTTGCAGCGTGGGAGAGGCCAGCTGCCAGGCCTGGGGAGGGCTGCGTGGCCACCTGCCTCCTGCGTGGGGGTGGCCCCCACAGCGCCAGCATCTTCCTGTCTCCTGGGCACGTGGGCAGTGCCACCCTCTCCCTGACCCAGTTTGCCATCCTCTCGGAAGGGGCACAGGGGAATATCCGCCACCAGTGCCTTCCCCGAAATAACCTGGAGGGCTCCACTCTGGGCCCCAGGCGCTGCCATATGGCCTCGGCACAGACCTTGACCCCAGACACGCCCCCACCCTCCACTGCAGAAGGGGCACCTGCCTGCTTGCCCCTTACACCACGCCCCTAGGAACCTCTGGAGCTGGTCAGACCCTGCCCATCCCGCTGGGAGCTTGATCATGCCTCACACAACAAGCCAAAACCCCACAGCCCAGCGGGGGCTGAGTCCCAAGCCAGTTCCTGGAGAGCCCATCAGGGCCAGGAGGGAGCTGGGGAGGGACCGTGTGCGTGGGGGAGGTGGCGACGTTTTAGAGCCTTACCCCATGTTCCCCTTAGAAAGGAGATGAGTGAGAATGTGCGCCACACTCCCCGCCTTGCCCACTCCTGCTCTGAGCCCCACACAGCTGCCCCCGCCAGCAGCCCGGCCTGCCACAAGGCCCAGGAGCAGGGACACCTCCTCTCCCCACCCCCACCTTCCATTTTCAGAGAGAGCCACGCTGTCTCCTCTCAGGGCCTGCTCCATCTGTGACACTTCCCCTTCCCCGGATGAAGTGGGCTTTTCACCCTGGTGAGCAGAGTCTCCTTCAGGGCTCCTCGGTGAGAGAAATGTGGAGCTGGACAGGGCCTCCTTCCCACCCTCCTCGCTCACCCTAAGCATCTTCAGGGACCCAGAGGCCACACAGGCTCAGAGCCAGCACCCGCCTCCCCTGGGACCAGGGACCAGGTCAGGAGGTGAAGCAGTCCCTCCCTCCAGCCAGTGTCACCCCGACCTCAGCTCCCGGGGGGACAGGAGGGAGGCTGCTTCCACCAAGGCCTCTGCTGACTGACGCCCTGGCCCCTGCCTGGACCTACGCAGACCTAAGCTCCTGGGCGGGTGGTCCTGTGCACCCTGCCTTTCCCGGTGAAATAGGGTTTCCCCCGGGGGAGTCTGCCCCGGCGAGCAGCCCTGCCCACACAGCCACACGCACGCACACACTCTGCCGGGGAACATCTGTTTTGACAAACACATTATTCAAGTCTGTCCGTGGGATGTGAATTGACCAATTCCCGGGTGCAGCCCGCTGGCTTTGTGCATTTGCACCGGAGCCGAGCTGGGGGCTCTGCTGTGTTTGTCCCTTGTCCCCTTCCCCACTCCGCCCTGCCCCCAGGAAGCCAGGTCCAGGCCCTGAGCTGCCTAGAAGCCAGGGGAGCATTCCCCCGGCCAGCGAGCGAGCCCGGCTGTACCCATCGGGTGCCAAACTTTGCCTGCAGGGGCTTTTCCGAGCAGCCTGGGGTGGGGGCATGACGGAGCCACAGCGCCCCTGCAGCTGACACCCGGGTGGCACCCGGCAAGAAGCCGCCAGCCCTTCCCTTCCAAGACCGTCCTGAATTCCAAGCAGCACGGAGACGCCGCCAGCAGGGCCCGCCGCCGCTCCCCGCACCCAGCGCCCCGGACCCGGGCTGAAGGGCATCCTCCATCCGCTGCAAAATAAACTTTGTCTGGGCAGAGAGTTTCCGGCTGAGCCCCTGTGAGCAACGCCGCTGCAGCTCGGGTGCCGAAAGGCGAGGGGAGATGGGAAGCTATTTTTAGGAGAAAGAATAAATCCCAGCCTACCTTAGAAGCTAGCTGTGCCAAGGCTCCGGAGGTTCACCGCGAGACAGCTGCAGTGCACTGTGTCAGATTACAAACCGGGGGCGAGAGGGACGCAGGGAGGGAGGGGGCCGCGGAGAGGCAGGCGGAGGCGGCGCCCAGTCACCATCGCAGGGCATTGGTGTGTCGGCGCCGCGTGCGTTCAGCTAGACATGATTCATTAGTTTTCTGCAGGCAGGCGAGCAGGTCGGGTGGCGGGGGTAGAGAGAGACAGAGGGAGAGAGATCAGCCGCCATGCAGCAGTCACCGGAGCCTACGAAACGTCAGTGTTTGAACACACGCACACACATGCACACACACGTGCGCGCGCACGCACACACACACACACACATGCACACACCAAGATGGCTATACCCCTCACTGCCAGTTTCTCTTTCACAGAGCTGTGGTGAAAAGCTCAGACAGAGATGGAGGCAAACAGCTCTCAGCCACTCAGGGCTTGGGCTTGGTGCTTTTCCCTCGGTCCCTGGAGAAACAGCACAAGATCCTTCCCACAGGGGCCAGGGGTCTCCTGCAACCGACCAGCACAGCAAGGTAAAAGCTGCCCCGGGTTCAGGAAGCTCAGAAACTCAAGCGCCGTCAGAATTAGGTGATGACAAGGAGCAGCCCAAGCTGCCTGGTCTTTGCTCTCCTGTCCCGCTCCCCTCCCCACCCCAAGCCTCCAGTGGCCGCGTGGATTTCCCCTTCCCCAGAACTTCAGGCGGTGGCACAGATACACCCGCTACCTAGCAACCAGGTGGTGCAAGAGGGAAAAGCCCTGGGAAGCGCGGACACGGCTTCCTTCCCTGGGGTAAAAACCCCAGCGTTTGTTATTGAAAGATGCTAAATACCGTAGCTCGTGTGAAGGAAAGCCCCTTTGGTATTTGGGGCTCCACATACCCTAACTGAGGCTCTGAGGGGTCCTACTAATGATGGCCCTGCGCAGGGACAAGACAAGAATTCCGAGGAAGGGCTCGCTTGCAGCGTCTGCAGGGCCTTGGTACAAAAAGGAAGGACTTCTCCTGAGGTGATTTCTGCCGCTTCTCCAATGAGACTCACTTTACAAGTTTAAAAAAATGGGCTCCTTAGTAAAACCAACACATCCTCCCATCACCGCGGTTTTGTTTGTGGTCTTAAAGGAGCCACAGGGGTCTCAAAGCTAGACAGCCAGAGGAAGCTGCTTCCCAAGACAACGTTTTCAGCACTGTGGCAGACGGGTCCAGACAGTGTTCCCAGTCAGGACTCGTCTCGGCCTCCCGGATTGGCTTCCAAATTCTCTGCTTCTGAATTTGCCTGCAAGACTGGAGGCTTCCTTCAAGTCCTGTGTAGAGCAGCCCCAGCCTCTGTGCATGGAACAAAGAGATGCGAGCTGTCCCCGGGAGCAGGTGGCAAACCACAGACCATTCCTTCTCACCCTGCAGCAGAGTTATCAGCTCGCAGGAACTACGGGAGTGCAGAAGACCGTGGAAGGAACTGGCTGCCAGATACTCACACATGCATGTTCAGAGCTACGCTGTTCACAACAGCCAAAGAGTGGAAACGACCCTCATGCCCATCAACAGATGAATGCATAAACAAAATGTGGTATATCCATTCAATGGAATATTATCCAGCCAGGAAAAGGAACAAAGTACTGATTCATGCTATTACCTGGATGAACCTTGACAGCACCATGCTGAGGAAAGACACCAGACACAAGAGCCCACCAATCTATGAGCCCATTTGTGTGAAATATCCAAAACGGCAAATTCACAGAGACAGAAAGGAGACTGCAGGCTGCTGAGGGCTGGGAGGAGAGATGAGGAGGGACTCCTTAGCCGAGTGGGGTCTGCTTCTGGGGTGGTGAGAATGCTTTGGAACAAGATTGAGGTGGCGGTGGCATAAGATTATGAATGTATTAAACGCTGCTGAATTGTTCACTTCAAAATGGTTAATTTTTTGTGAGGTGAACTTTACCTCCATAAAAAATAGGAAAAGACGGTAGAAAGCGCCTGTGAGCTGGGCCCCACTGGCCCTGTCTGTGCCTTCCCGACGCCGTCTGTGTGGCCTGGAGCAGGTCAGTCTTTTCTGACATCTGTAAAACGGTCATGTCTGCTTATCCTATAATGTCTGCTTCACAGGGCTCTTCTAGGGGACGAATGAAATATTTGCCAGAAGGAAATAAAGCTGTTCCCCCTTAGAAAGCACTCCCTCTTTTAAAAGGTCATCCAGTGGCATGAAAATGACTCTCCACCACTATTTTCTCAGCAGAGAGGAAATTAATTTTTAAGGAATGCCGTGGATCACGTAGGCCAGAAGTCCAAGGTTCTAAAACAAATAAGCTGCAAAAATGTTTCCATTTGAAGATGCTGGGTGCTCCCCACCCAGGGCCACTGCCATCTGCGCGGGCGCCACTGAGTGTCCGTCACAGATGCACTGTCGCCTGCAGTATCCCATGTGCGGGGCTGCAGATCACGTGTCTCGGCATGAAGAGCCCATTTTGTTGCCTGGACGACTTGAGATGGAAAGGTTGACTATAGCTGCCAAGAGTCACGCAGTCGAATCAGAAAAAGAATGCAGGGCCAGGTGCAGTGGCTCGTGCCTGGAATCCCAGCACTTTGGGAGGCCAGAGTGGGAGGATCACTTGAGCCCCTCAAGACCAGCCTGGGCAACATAGCGAGATCCCATCTCTACGAAAAATACAAAAATTAGCTGGACATGGTAGAGCATGCCTGTGGTCTCAGCTACTCAGGAGGCTGAGGTGGGAGGATTGCTTGAGCCCAGGGGGCTCAAGGCTGCAATGAGCTGTGATTGCTGCACTGCCCTCCAGCCTAGGGGACAGAGTGAGACCCTGCCAAAAAAAAGAAAAATAATGCAGGATTCCATTTCTTGGTGTCAAGTTCTAACTTCACAAAAATTAGGTGAATTTTGTGCATAAAATACTGAAAAACATAACAAACCGGAGACTTTCATAGGTGTGTTCTTAGCTAACTAACAATCCAGAGGAAGCCACTCGGTGCCTGTGAAGAATGAGGAGGTGTTCGGCCCAGCATGGAGGAGCTAGCCAGTTCTGAAAAATGAGCTGCCGTGATGGGGACAAGCTTCGGTGATGGAATCAAAAGTGCTGACCCCCTCCAGCGCTTGTTATAGGCAACCTGCTAGGTCCAGACCGGACACAGACCACAGGAAGGCGTCGCTACTCACCAGGTCTATTAGGCTGTTAAAGACGCCTGTGAGTAAGCCACCATTTGTTTTATCTGGTCCTGGATGGAACGAGTGTTTGCCAGATGTCAGGAAGTGTCAGATGCAAAGCTGCATAATTGCCATTCGCAGTTTTCCAGCCCTCCATACGGAGACAGCACACTGGAGGGTTTCCACTTGGAAAGGCTGTCTGAGAAAATGCCAGTCATTTTGTTTGCAACATAGTTCTGAAGGTTCAGCATTAAAGCGGGATCTCCTGTCGCTGGGCAGCTAATAATAGGTCTGTGCTGACACTGAACATCAGTATCTCTGCCGGCCCGAGCTTTCACAAAGCACAGCAAGTTTTCTAGGAGGCCAGTTCCAAGGTCAGTGGCTAAGTGCAGCCACCTAAACCCTTTCAAGTAACCTTCTGAAGTTGGGTGTTCACCATAAGCGCAGCACTCAGCAAGGAACAGCTCTGTGAAAAATCTGCCCTGTTTACAGGTAGTGGGTTAGCCAGAGAGGTGTAAAAACTAGGCAGTGTTGGAGATGATATGATAATCTACTTGGAAACCCAGATGAACCGATCGCAGTAAAACTGTTACAAATAAGAACTGAATAGAAGAGGAGAGACTAGGCTGGGCATGGTGGCTCATGCCTATAATCCCAACACTTTGGGAGGCCAAGGCATGAGGACCACTTGAGCTCAGGAGTTTGAGACCAGCTTGGGCAACATGGTAAACGCCTGTCTCCATGAAAAACACAAAAAATTAGTTGCGTGTGATGACTGATGCCTGTAGTTCCAGCTACCTGGGGGCTGAGGTGGGAGAGTCACCTGAGCCCAGGAGGTCAAGGCTGCAGTGAGCCATGATCACACCACTGCACTCCAGCCTGGGTGACAAAGCAAGACCCTGTCTCAAAAAGAAAAAAAAGAGAGAGTTCTACATATATTCCATAATTGGACAGAATAGTATTTTTGGTTCCCAGCAAATATATATTTGTATATTATTGCATATTATCTTGGAGGAACAAAAATAATATTCAAAAATCAGTAGCTTTCCTATACAAAAGCAACAACCAGTTAGAAAATATAATGGAAGGGGAAAAATGGAATTTTTTAGTATAAATGGATTTATACTAGCATGCAAAAAGAAAGACGTGCCTAGAAATGTGTAAGATGTATATGAAGAACACTGAGGAACGAAGAAAAGAAAAATTGAACAAAATGAAAAGTCAACCCCACACTTAGAGAGGGTGCTTAAATTTTATAAAATTCTCCTGAAATCAACCTGAACATTTAATATGATTACAATCAACATAAAGGCAAGATTTTTTCCCAGACCTCTGGAAGCTGATTCTCAACTTAGTATGGAAATATAAGCACAAAAGCATAACCCAGACGCTCTGTTGAAAGCAAGAAAAGGTAATATAAGAAAACTAGTCTTACCAGACATGGAAATATATTACAAATATATAAATAAATTTGTTTTGTCCCAGTACATGAAAAGACAGATCCATAGAAAAAACTGGGTGGTCCGTAAACAAATCCAATCACATATGAGAATTTAATACATGATAAAATAGTACTTCTAATCAATAAGAAAAGATAGAATATTCAATAAATGGTGGTCAGAAAACAGGATAATTAAGGGAAAAGATTCTTACACATAAGTTAATTCCAGATCGATCAAGTATTTAAACATATGCACAGTATGTTCTCACTCATAGGTGGGTGTTGAACAACGAGAACACGTGGACTCAGGGAGAGGAGCATCACACACAGGAGACAGTGGGTGGGGGTAGAGGAGAAACAATGGGGGGTGGGGAGGGAGGGGAGAGTGGGGAGGGAGGGGAGAGTGGGGAGGGATAACATGGGGAGAAATGCCAGATATAGTATGCACCTAAAGTAAAATAAATAAATAAATAAAAGAAAAAAATTAGACATTCTAGAAAAATTATGAATTTTTTTCATTATTGTCAAATGAAGAAGGACTTCCTAAGAACCCAGGAACAATAAAAAGGAAATGCTGATTAAATTTGACTACATGGAAACGTGAACTTCTGCACAGTCCAAAAAGACCACAAATAAAACCCAAAGATCGGCTACAACTGAGAAAACATATTTGCAACACATATTTCAGATTCAGTTGTGAGTTCAATTTTGTGGGGCCTGGAGTTTATATAATGTGGGGAGCTCTAGTTAAGAAAAATAAAACACAAAGAATACCAATACAAAATACAGAAATATGATCATCTATCAAGAATCAGAAAATAAATCACAACAAATTCCAGATTTTAAAATGCTGACAAATATCACAAAATCCAGAAAAATAGCATATATTTACTGTAATTAACTGCCTAATCCCCCTCTATAATACCATCTTTATTGATACATGATAAATGTACATATTTTAGGGGTACATGTGCTAATTTGATGCATTCATATAAGTATAAAAATCAAATCAAGGAAATTGGGCTACCCATCACCTTATAATATTTGTATAATATTTGTTTTTAACATTATTTGACTGTGCAATCTTTTATTACTTCCCCAGATGACAATGATTTTATAATTTTATTTTCTTTTGAGAAAACAGAAAGAAAACTCTTTCCTCTATCACCATGATCAAGATTTTCTCTTTAAAGTTATCATTGAAGGTTTAAACAATTTTTTAGACAGCTATAGAGAAAGGGCAGGTCACCTACAAAGGAAAACCCATCAGGCTAACCATGGACCTCTCAGCTGAAGCCCTACAAGCCAGAAAAGATTGGGGGCCTATATTCAACATTCTTAAGGAAAAAAAAAAAAATCTTCAACCAAGATTTTCATATCCAGCCAAACTAAGCTTCATAAGCAAAGGAGAAATAAAATCCTCTTCAGATAAGCAGATGTTGAGGAAATTTATTACCACCAGATCTACCTTACAAGAGACCTTGAAAGGAGCACTAAATATAGAAAGGAAAGACCACTGCCATTTAATACAAAATCACACTTAAACACACAGATCAGTGTTGCTATAAAGCAAGCACACACAAGCCAGCATAATAAGTAGCTAACAACACAATGACAGGATCGAATCCATACGTATCATTACTAACCTTGAATGGAAATAGGCTACATGCCCCACCTAAAAGGCACAGAGCGGCAAGTTGCATAAAAAAGCAAGACCCAATGGTATGCTGTCTTCAAGAGACCCATCTCACGTGTAATGACACCCATGGGCTCAAAATAAAGACATGGAGGAAAATCTACCAAGCAAATTGAAAACAGACAAAAAGCAATGGTTGCAATCCTAATTCCAGACAAACCGACTTAAACAAAGATCAAAAAGACAACATTACATAATGGTAAAGTGTTTAATTCAACAAGACCTAACTATCCTAAGTATATATGCATCCAACACAGGAGCACCCAGATCCACAAAGCAAGTTATTAGAGACCTACAAAGAGACACTGACTGCCATACAATTATAGTAGAAGACTTCAACACTCTAGTAATAGTATTTATTAGACAGATCATCAAGACAGAAAATTAACAAAGATATTCAGGACCTGAACTCAACAATGGATCTGATAGACCTCTACAGAGCCCTCCATCCCAAAACAACAGAATATACATTATTCTCATTGCCATATGGCTTATATTGATGACATAATTGGACATAAAACAATCCTCACCAAATTCAAAAGAACTAAAGTCATACCAAACACGCTCTCAAACCACACCACAAGAAAAACAGAAGTCAAGACTAAAAATTTACTCAAAATCACACAATTCCATGGAAATTAAAAACATGCTCCTAAATGACTTTTGGGTAAATAATGAAATTAGGACAGAAATCAAGAAGTTATTTGAAACTAATGCAAACAAAGATACAACATACCAGAATTTTTGGGACACAGCTAATGCAGTGTTAAGAGGGAAATTAATAGCACCGAAAGTATTCATAACATCAAAAACTTAGAAAAATTTCAAATTAACAACCTAACATCATAACTGAAAGAATTAGAGAAACAAGAACAAATCAACCCCAAAGCTAGCAGAAGATAAGAAATAACAAAAATCGGAGCTGAACTGAAGGAAATCAAGACACACACACACACAAAAAAACATTCAAAAGATCAACAAATCCAGGAGCTTGTTTTTTAAAAAAAAATAAGATAGATAGGCCACTAGCTAGACTAATAAAAAACAAGAGAGAAGATCCAATAAATACAATTATAAATGACAAAGGAAATATTACCATGGACCCCACAGAAATAGAAATAACCAACAGAAACTACTCTGAACACCTCTACACACAAACTAGAAAACTGAGAAAAGGTGGATAAATTCCTGGATACATACACCCTCCCGAGACTCAACCAGGAAGAAATGGATTTCCTAAACAGACCAATAATTAGTTCTGATTTATTAAATCAGTAATAAATAGCCTACCAATAAAAAAATGCCCAGGACCTAATGGATTTGCAGCCAAATTCTACTAGATGCACAAAGAAGAGCTACTACTATTCCTACAGAAACTATTCCAAAAAATTGAGCAGGAGGGAGTCTTCCCCAACTCATTCTGTGAGGACAGGATCATCATGATACCAAAACCTGGCAGACACAGAAAAAAAGTAAACTTCAGGCCAATATACTTGATAAATATCGATGCAAAATCCTCAACAAAATACCTGCAAACCAAATTCAGCAGCACATCAAAAAGCTAATCCACCATGATCAAGTATGCTTCATCATTGAGATGCAAGGTTGTTTCAACATACAAAAATCGGTAAATGTGATTCATCACGTAAACAGAACTAAAGACAAAAACCATGTGATTATCTCAATAGACACAGCAAAGGCTTTTAATAAAATTCCAAGTTCATTCATGTTAAAAATTCTCAATAAACTAGGTATTGAAGAAACTTGCCTCAAAATATTAAGAGCCAGCTGGCCAGGTGCAGTGGCTCATGCCTGTAATCCCAGCACTTTGAGAGGCTGAGGTGGGCAGATCACGAGGTCAGGAGATTGAGACCATCCTGGCCAACATGGTGAAAACCTGTCTCTACTAAAATACAAAATATTAGCTGCACGCCTGTAGTCCCACCTACTTGGGAGGCTGAGGCAAGGGAATTGCTTGAACCTGAAGGTGGAGGTTGCAGTGAGCTGAGCCTGGCAACAGAGCAAGACTCCACCTCAAAAAAAAAAAAAAAAAAAAAAAAAAAAAAGAGCCATCTATGCCAAACCCACAGCCAATATCATACTGAATGGGCAAAAGCTGGAAGCATTCCTCTCAAATAAAAGCAAACACAAGAAAGCCCTCTCTCACCACTCCTATCCAACATAATGCTGGAATTCCTAGCCAAAGCAATCAGGCAAGAGAAAGAAATAATGGGCATCCAAATAGGAAGAGAGGAAGTCAAACTATCTCTGTTCGCAGAAGACATAATTCTATATCTAGAATAACCCATAGTCTCAGCCCAAAAGCTCCTTCAGCTAATAAACGTCTTCAGCAAAGTTTCAGGACACAAAAGCAATGAACAAAAATCTTTAACATTCGTTTACACCAACAACAGTCAAGCCAAGAACGAAATCAGAAAGGCAATCCCATTCACAACCACCACAAAAAGAACAGAATACCTAGGAACACAGCTAACCAGAAAGGTGAAAGAGCTCTACAATGAGAATCACAAAACATTACTCAAATAAATCAGGGAAGATACAGACACATAGAAAAACATCCTGTGCTTATGGATAGGAAGGATCAATGTCATTAAAATGATCATACTGCCCAAGGCAATTTACAGAGTCAATGTGATTCCTATTGAATCACCAATGACATTCTTCATAGAACTAAAAAAAAAACTATTTTAAAATTAATATGGAGCCAAAACAAGAAGAGCCTGAATAGCCAAGGCAATCCTAAGCAGAAAGAACAAAGCTGGAGGCATCACATTACCTGACTTCAAACTATACTACATGGCTATGGTAACCAAAACAGCATAGTACTGTTTTGGTACACAAACAGGTACATAGACCAATGGAACAGAATAGAGAGCCCGGAAATAAGGCCAGACACCTATAACCATCTGATCTTTGACAAAGCTGACAAAAGCAATGGCAGAAAGGACTCCCTATTCAATCATTGGTGCTGAGAGAACTGGGTAGCCATATGCAGAAGACTGAAGCTGGACTGCTTCCTTACACCATATACAAAAATCAAATCAGGATGGATTAAAGACTTCAATGTAAAACCCAAAACCATAAAAACCCTGGAAGACAACCTAGGCAATACCAACCTGGACATAGGAACGAGCAAAGATTTCATGACAAAGACACCAAAAACAATCATGACAAAGGCAAAAATTGACAATTGGGATCTAGTTAAACTTAAGAGCTTTTATACAGCAAAATAAACTATCAGCAGAGGAAAGAGACAGCCTACAGAATGAGAGAAAATGTCTGCAAACTGTGCACCTGACAAATATCTAATGTCCAGCATCTATGGGGAACTTAAATTTACAGGAGAAAAACAACCCCATTAAAAAGTAGGCAAAAGACATGAACACTTTTCAAAAGAAGACATACATGTGGCCAACAAGCACATAAAGAAAAAGCTTAGTATCACTGATCATTAGAGAAATGGAGAAATGTAAATGAAAATCACAATGAGACAGCATCTCACACAAGTCAGAATGGCTATTATTTAAAAGTCAAAAAATAACAGACTCTAGTGAGGTTGCAAGAAAAGGGAACACTTACTGTTGGTGGGAGTGTACATTAGCTCAACCATTTCGGAAGGCAGTATTGTGATTTCTCAAAGAGCTGAAAGCAGAACTACCATTCAGCCCAGCATTGCCATTACTGGGCACATACCCAGACGGATATAAATTATTCTACCACAAAGAACATGCATGTGAATGTTCATAGCAGAACTAGTCACAATAGCAAAGGCAAGGAATCAACCTGAATGCCCATCGATGGCAGATTGGATAAAGAAACTGTCGTACGTATACACCACGGAATACTATGCAGTCATGAAAAAGAATGAGCTCGTGTCTTTTGCAGGAACATGAATGGAGCTGGAGACCACCGTTCTTAGCAAGCTAACACGGGAACAGAAAACCAAATACTACATGTTCTCACTTACAAGTAGGAGCTAAATGATGAGAACTTAATGAACGTCAAGAAGGAAACAACAGACACTAGTGCCTACTTGAGGGTGAAGGGTGGGAGGAGGGAGACGAGCAAAAAAGATAACTATTGTGTACTGGACTTAGAACCTGGGTGATGAAATAATCTGTACAACAAACCCCCGTGACACAAGTTTATGAACGTAACAAACCTTCACTTTTACCCTCGAACCTAAACTAAAAGTTTTAAAGACATGGTTTTTTAAATGAATTTATATCAAGTAGAGTTATAGTAAAAATGGACTTGCTGTTTCAACTATTATAGTGTATCCTAGAAGCATAGGAATTCTGGTAAGTCTTTTTATTTGAATACCATTAAAAAATGAAATACACGTAAGATGGTTTATACTTGTGTTTGCTGTATTATTGAGAACATTCCAGACAGAAGATCTTCTCTTTTCACTGTGCATTGGTGAGAGCCACATTCCCCGTTTGCAGTTCACATCTGAAGACTGAAAGAATTTGCCACAGACTGCCTTTGGTCTCCACCCATTCACACCCCCTTTCTCACCTGCTACCCGTATGTTTCCGGTGCCAAATACCACACATGTTATATGATGATAAGAGCTTTGGTCACACAGGGTCATGAAGAATTATTCAGTACAGAGAGTGGGAGACGCATGACAGGAAGTGGTACCATGATGGCTGGTGATAATACATACCCAGAAGTGACAGCAAACCAGTTAAAACACACCTCACTAAACTCAACTTCAAGGTAACTGTCACTCAGATTTCTCTTAGCCTAGTCCCCAAAAATGCCCATAGCCTCTCCGACACCACTCACACCAGGGAAAACCTCAGTGGGAAATACAATCATTTTAAATGCTTGCCGGTAAAACAAACTTGAGTCAACTTTGTGAACACACAGCTAGGTCCTCTCCAGGGGTCTCATGAGAGTTTATGCAAGGGAGGTGTCTGAAATGTAAATGTCACTGGTTTTATAAATCTGCCTCTTGACAAGCTGAGGACTACTTGCTTAATATATAAAGAGGTCTTCCCACTACTAAATTTGACTGGCTTTTAAATAAAAATAAAAATAAAAAAATAAAGAGCTCTTACAAATCAATAAGAAAAAGACCAATCGTCCAGTGGAAAAATTGACAAAACGCATAGACACACCATGAGGTGGTGCTACATACAATCTCGAAAACATATTGAGTGAGGAAAAAAGAAAGAATGGTATTATGTAGTCCCTCATTTGCACATTAGACAAGGATGCCTGCATGTGCAGACTGGTAGAGGATGCCCACCGTGGCAATGGCAGTTACGTCTGTAGGAGAGGGGCTGGGGACTGAGAGTTTGGGAGTGAAAGATCCCTATACACCACTATTTCTCTTTACTCAAAGCACTATTATTTACTAAAATTCATTGACCTTAAGCCTAAAAAGGGTAAATTTACTGTATTTACGATAAAATCTTGCATATATTTTTTAAAAGCTATTAAATGTCACTAAATATACACTATATACATGTTAAATATTACACATATTCACACACGTGCACATACATCCACACAGGACCTAAGTACCGAAGACAAAATCAGCCCCTGATAACCCACGGAAAGAAGACTGCGCTATGCGGGATGGAAGGTTGGTATCTCAGGTCCCCCCATCCCTGGGTTCTGAGACTGTGGGAAGAGCTGCTGTCTCATCCAGAGCCCTGTGCCAGGGGGAGGGGGAGCGTCCACACTGGCACTCACACTCACACTCACATGGGGGACGCAGCCGCCCAAGGCAGGTGGGACTCCCCATGGAGACGGCAGCCCGCAGCAGCGCCCGCTGAGCCTGCCTGAGTCATGGCTCCACGTCCGGGGCTGCCACGGAGCAGCTCTTCCTGTGCCAGAAAATCACAGTCCTGTGTCCCCACGCCCCGAGGCACACTGCCGTGTCTCTGACTCCGCTCTTCGCTTCGTTTTTCAGTTTCCTGTAACACATACGTTAACTTGTTACGAATAAAGGTTACTTTCAAAACCTAAGAAAAACAGAAAATCACGGTCCTTCAGGACACAGTGAGAAAGCCTGAAGCACTGGACGCAGCGACAAGGAAACTTGCCCCTGAGTTCAGGCAATGCTAAGGGAGCGTGCGTCCCATCGCACAGCGCACACCTGGTCTCCTCCTGCAGGTGGGACGGGCCTTCCTCCAACTCCAGCGGGGGTGGGTGTGAGCGGGAAGGGGAGGGTGAGGAGGAGGAGGAGGAGAAAAAGCGGAAGAAGAAGAAAGGGAGAGAGACGGGCTGGCCGCTGTGGCTGAAGTCGACAGGATTCCGGTGCTGAAACTCGGCTCCAGGCCTTCTTCCCGCCCAGGCGGGCCTGCCTGCAGGGTGGGTGTGGACAGCAGGTGTCGCTGTGCCTCATGGCTGACCTGAGGATCCACCTGGCCTCTCCACCTAAAGGATGGGCTTCACTCCACCAGGACCTCTTTCCAAGCACTGCCGCTGTGCCCTGCCCGCTCCCGGTGCTCAGCGTTCGGCACAGATGCTGATAGGGTCCCTACCCTCATGGGGCCCCTGTGCTCAGGACGGAAAGGCAAGCCGTGAACAAATACAAATCCATACTAAAAAAGCAGTTCCCATCGGTGCTAAGAAACAGGGGGCTGGGGACAGACGGGCCACAGGTGGCCCGGGAGGGCTGGGGAAGGTGGCCATGGAGGGAGAGAGCTGGGGAATGAGGGAGCCGGTGTGCACGAGGAACGAGGGCCCGGTGGAAGGAACAGTGAGGACACAGGCCCTGAAGGAGATGCTCAGGGTGTTTGAGGAACCACAGAGGCCAGCATGGCTGGGCTACAAGGAAGGAAGAAGGGAAGGAGGAAGGAGGGAGGGAGGGAGGAAGGAGGGAGGGAGGGAGGGAGGAAGGGAGGGAGGGAGGAAGGAGGGAGGGAAGGAGGAAGGAAGGAGGGAGGGAGGGAGGGAGGAAGGAAGGAGGGAGGGAGGGAGGGAGGGAGGGAGGAAGGAGGGAGGGAAGGAGGAAGAGAAGGGACCCGGCATCCAGGTGGTGTGGCTTTTAGATACTGCAAGAATGCCGGCTTCACTCTGAGCAAGACAAGAGCCACTGGAGGGGTCTGGGCACTGCAGCATGGCCTGGTATCGGCTGTTTTTAAAAGCTGGTTCTGACAGTCATCCCAGGGAAGTGCAAAGTCAGGCATCACGAGTCTCCATTGACTCGGGGATGAAATCGTTTGGTGACAGCCAACAAGAAGGCAGCTGCCCTGCAGAGGAGGAGCCGGGAAGGGGCAGGGGTACACGCTGGCCGGCTGGCTGTTTCCACGCACCACTCTCAATGCACTTCCTCAGAGGAGCAAAAAGCCACTTAGAACCCACATGCCTGGAGCTTCCCCGGGCTCAGATCCCACACTCACATCTACAAAGATATGTTCAAGCCCAAAAGTCCCGAGATGCCGTGTCTCTTATTTTATCTTTCTTCTGCTGAGAGCATGTATGTTTTCCTTCAGTCCCTTTAAGAACAAGTTAGGAGCTGTTTACAGACTTTGGAATTTCTCCAAAAATTTATAAAAAGAATGGTTTGAAGCCCAACATAGCGAAGCACAGACAGACCCTGAAAGAGATGGGCTGGAGACATTTCTGACTGCCTTAGACAGCTCTGAATTGTTTCATCTCCTTGATTACATGAAAAAAAAAATTGAGAATATGTCACCTAAAAGCAGAGGAGACCCATGTTCATGAACAAGGAGCAGTAGAGCCATTTTTGACTTTTTTTTCCGTTGGTACAGAAATTTCAAAACTGTGTGTGTCCCACCAATGACAGACACGGCCCCAGCGATGAGACCCGCATCCATTTACCCAGCTCGTCAGGAAACCCAATAAACTCAAATAAGAGGTGCTCATCTTTCTTCATCCTGCTTTAGCAGAACAGTTGAACGTTTAAATCAGCGTTTGCAAAGTCAGATGCTGGCCAGGGACCAAGCAAGTCACATCGAAGAGTAAACACCAAGCAAGAGACATGTGTCCCTGGGGGTCTCGTATCTTCTGGCTTCTGACAGAGACATAGGATTAAAGATATTTCACTTTCCTCTTACTTCCACTATAATAAAAGTGATAAGAAAACACTAGGTAGTTTAAGAGGAGGAACATGATACCCATGGCCAAACAGAGGATGGTGAGCATATGAGCTTTCCCAGGCTGCCGTCACAAAATACAGCAGACGGCGTGGCTTAAACAAAAGAAGCATCTTATCTCACAGCTCTGGAGGCTGGAAGGCCCGGATCCAGGTGTCAGTAGGGCTGGTTCCTCCGGAGGCCTCTCTCCTTGGCTAACAGATGGCACCTCCTCTGTGTCCTCGTCCTCCTGTGCATGTCTATGTCCTAATCTCCTCTTTAAAAGAACAATGGTCCTATTGGGTCAGAGTCAGCCCTGATGACCTTATTGTAACTTAATCACCTCTTTAGAGACTCCGTCTCCAAATACAGTCACCTGCTAAGGTGCTAGAGTTAGGGTTTCACTGTACAGATTTGGGGAGACACAGCTCAGCCATAATGGAGAGGCACCCCAGAGACCACAGCAGGAAGCCACCACCACAGGCTGAGTGAACAGAGAGAGCCCAGGATGGGGCTGCTCCCCAGAAGAAGGTGCTGTCAGGGGGAAGCTGGAGCCACGAGAGATCCTTGGGTGTAGGTGGTCCCTTCTCTGCTCCCATGCTCCAATCTCTGGAGATACACAGCTTCCTGCATGGCTACTCCCTGCGGCCACGTAGCAAGGGAGCCTGGAGTGTAATTTCAGGGGCCGGCCCTCATGCCATGGAGCAGAACGGGACGTGAAGGTGGTGAACCTAAGAGCACACAGTCATGACCTGCTCAGGGCCGTCACGTGGGTCGCCACATAAGAAAGGAACCATCTGAGTCTTTCAGATACATTGGAGTTCTGTATGTTTGTGTGACGTCCTCCGATTATTTCACATGTGTGTAGGTCTCTGGTATGCAACATTTGAGTTAAAGTGACAAAGATGACGGAGGTTTCTTCAGACTGAATACAGGGAACACACAGGACCCTGTCCCAAGAGGCGTGGGTGCTCAAAGCCCTTCCCCAGGGACCTAGATAAAGCAGGAGGGCTTCCTGGAGAAAGCAGCCCCCAGCAACACCGAGGATAGGCCATCCTGAGAGCTAATCTAGAACGTTCCTAAACCAGGATCTTCAGCAAATAATGATTCTGATCTCAGAAAACTGTGAGTGGACACAGTGGAGCCATGTGGAATGAGCAGCAGTCTATCTTGAGTGTCAGAGGAAGACAGACCAGGCCAGGCGGGGCTTGGTGTCCACCCAGTGGTGAGAATATTGCCTAATCCCTTCACAGGGAAATCATGGCAGAATCCCCCCAGTGACGTCTGTAGTCAATGCCTAGTTATCTGGCGAACGATCCGGTCTTTCCTGAGCAAGTTTTGGTTGTTCACACAGTACCTGGGCTAAGGACACCTCCGGCTTCGTCATCAATAACTACCGGCCAGGGAGGTGCCACCTGGCTGTTACGAGAGGCTGGGATGTTGCAAAGGCCTCGCACAGGGTCCTCTTCCCAGTGGCCATCTCAGCCCTGCTGTGCTGCTCACAGCGACCACCTCCTGCTCTCTGCACACGCTCCCCACCACTGCCCTCCTCCCCACCCTTCCAAGACTTCCATAGACAGAATGCGGACTTCATGCTGCAACAGCCAAGGTGTGGAAATGACTTACATGTCCATTAACAGCTGAATGCATACACCAAACATGGTCCATGATCCACACCGTGTGTCCACGATCTACACCATGGAGTACCACCCAGCCTTTCAAACAACGTCAGTTCTGCAACACGCAACAACACGGGTGGACCTTAACACTATACCAAGTGGAATGAGCCAGTCTCAGAAGGACAACTCTTGTGTGATTACACTTAGGCGAGGTCTCTGAAACTGTCAAACTCCTCACGGAAGCAGAGAGGACAGTGGTGGCTGCCAGGGTCTGGGGAGGGAGCACGGGGAGCTGAGGATCAGTGGTCACCTAAAAGCCAGGGGGAATTACAAAACACGACTCAAATAAATTGCAAAATCTTGTATGAGCAATTTACAGAGTCAATGCGATTCCTATCACACTACCAATGACATTTTTCACAGAGCTAGAAAAAACTATTTTAAAATTCATAGGGCACAAAAAGAGCCCAAATAGCCATGGCAGTCCCTTGGCCTTGGTAAAGCCTCAGTCACGCTGGGGGAGTATGCACTAGAGATCGGGCATGCTACAGCAGACCTGCAGTCAGCAATGCTGTACTTTGTGCTTAAAAATTTCTTGAGGCTGGATGCGGTGGCTCAGGCCTGTAACCCCAGCACTTTGGGAGGTGGAGGTGGGCGGATCGCTTGAGGTCAGGAGTTCGAGACCAGCCTGGGCAACATGGTGAAACCCGGTCTCTACAAAACAAATTACAAAAATCAGTCGGGTATGGTGGCTCACACCTGTAGTCCCAGCTACTTGGGAGGCTGAGGCAAGAGAATCACTTGAACCCAGGAGACAGAGGTTGCAGTGAGCCAAGATCGCGCCACTGCACTCCAGCCTGGGCGACAGAGTGAGACTTCATCTCAAAATAAATAAATAAATAAAACAAAGACAGTTTCATTCCTTCTCTCCCAACCTGTAAGTCTCCTACTGCCTTTTCTCATCTCACTGCACTACCCGGGCCTGGCAGTACAAAGTTGCACAGGCGAGAGGAGACCTTCCTGCTCCGTCCCCGGTCTTAGAGCAAAGGTCCAGTTTCTCACCACTCATTACGATGCTAGCTGCAGCGAGGTCGCCTGGGCATGCTTGTTTCGCAAGCTTGTTAAGTGTCCACTGAGTTTCTTTAATAGATATGGGACTACCTACATCACCTGTTTCTCCTGAGTCAGTTTTAGTAGATTGTGTCTATCAAAGAATTGATCCATTTCATTTAAATTCTCATATTTGACCGGGCGCGGTGGCTCACATCTGTAATCCCAGCACTTTGGGAGGCTGAGGCAGGTGGATCATGAGGCCAAGAGATTGAGACCATCCTGGCCAACATGGGGGAACCTGTCTGTACTAAAAATACAAAAGTTAGCCGGGCATGGTGGCGTGCGTCTGTAGTCCCAGTTACTCGGGAGGCTGAGGCAGGAGAATCACTTGAACCCGGGAGGCGGAGGTTGCAGTGAGCCAAGATTGCACCACTGCACTGTAGCCTAGGCGACAGAGTGAGACTGTTGTTCAGGGTATACTCTCTCTGTATAGCTATACTCTCTTTGAAAGCCATACTCTCTTTGTATAGCTTTCAAGGTACAAGTGGTTTTGGGTTACATGGATGAATGGTATAGCAGTGAAGTCTAAGATTTTAACACACCTGTCATCCAACTAGTGTACACTGTATCCAATAGGTAGCTTTCCCTCCGTCTCCCCAAAGTCTCCCCCTTCCTAAGTCACCAGCATCCATTATACCACTCTGTAGACCTTTGCATACCCAGAGCTTAGCACCCACTTATACATGAGAACATGTGGTCCTTGTTTTCCTTTCTTGAGTTAGAATAACAGCCTCCCGCTCCATCCAAGTTGCTGCAAAAGAAATTCCATCACTCTTTCCTACAGCTGAGTTTGGGACGTGTTCCACGGTGTATACAGGCCACATTTTCTCCATCCAGTCTCAGCTGATGGCCACTTAGCTTGGCTCCATTCTTTGCAGTTGTGAATTGGGCTGCAATAAACATACACGTGTATATATGTTTTTCCTACAATGACTTCCTTTGTGCACCCGGTAGTGGGACTGCCAGATGGAATAGAAGAGAGTCTTTTAGTTCTTTAAGGAATCTCCATGCTGTTTTCCGTAGTGGTGGAACTAATTCACATTCCCACCAGCAGCGTACACACGCTCCTCTATCACCACAGCCACACCCACATCTGTTGCTTTTTGGCTTCTAAATAATGGCCATTCTGGCTGAGGTAAGGTGATATCTCACTGTGGTTTTAATTTTCATTTCCCTAGTTCCCTCTGTTTTTGTGTCAGAGAAAGTCTCTGCTTCTCCTTCATTTTTGAAGGATGATTTTGGTGGATATAGAATTCTAGGTTGGGGTGTGTGTGTGTGTGTGTGTGTCCACGACACTTTAAATGTTTCACTCCTCTCTCTTCTTGCATATGTGGTTTCTGGTGAAAATTTCCACTGGAATTCTTATCCTCATTCCTGCACAAGTCAGGTGGTTTTTCCTCCGGCTTCTCCCAAGGCTCTCTCAGTTTGGTTTTCCGTGGTGTGACGGTGCCGTATCCAGCCGTGTCTTTTCATCTGTTTCCTGCTTGGTGTTCTCTGAGCTTCCAGGATCTTTGGTTTGGTTCTGACATTAATTTCAGAAATCTCTCAGCCCTTAGTATTTGAAACATGTATTCTGCTCTAATCTCTTTCTCTTCCTTCTACTGTTCCAAATCTGCGTATATGACACGTTTTGCTGAATGCTGTTCCGATTTGACTTGCCTTGCTATTTGTTTTCCCGTTGTGTTTTTTTCACGTCGGCTTGAGAAGTTTCTAGCGACCTACTTTGAAAATCACTGACTCACCTATTCCATGCCCAATCTACCGATGAGTCCATTAAAGGCTTTCATCATTTTTGTTTCAGTGGTTTTCACTTCTAGCATTTTCTTTGATTCTTTTTTAGCATTTTCATTCCTCCCCCTACCCATCTGTTGTTTTTTCTCCCCAAGTTTATTGAAGTATAACTGACAAATAAAAATCATATATATTTAAGGTATACAATGTGACATTTGCTATACCTACACACTGTAAAATGATTACCACTACCAAGCTAGCTAACATAGCCAGCACCACACAGTTACCTTTCTGTATTTGTGCATGATGAGAACCTGTCCGATCTGCTCTCTTAGCGAGTTTTAAGTATCCAATCCAGTATTATTAAACACAGGCATCATGCTGCCCATTCAATCTCCAGAACGTATTCATCCTATACGTGTGGTACCCACCTGTTCTCACTTGTTGTCCAGTTTTTCCATTACAGCTTTTTAACACATTGATTGTAGTTATTTTAAATCCTTGTATGATAACTCCAGCATCTGTGTCATCTTTAAGTCTGGCTCTGATGGATACTTTGTCAGTGAATTTTTTTCTTTCCTTTTTACAGGCTTTGCGATTTTTTGTTGAGACCAGACATGTTGTGCCAGGTAACAGGATGGAGGTGGACAGGCCCGCAGCGTGAGGACACACGGCCACGTGGACAGGATTGTGGTGAGCAGGTCCACAGCGTAAGGACACACAGCCACGTAGACAGGATCATGGTGAGCAGGCCCGCAGCATGAGGACACATGGCCACGTGGACAGGACCCAGGTGGACAGGCCCGCAGTGTGAGGACGCATGACCACGTGGACAGGACCCAGGTGGACAGGCCCGCAGCGTGAGGACACACGGCCACGTGGACAGGATTGTGGTGAGCAGGTCCACAGCGTAAGGACGCACGGCCACGCGGACAGGACCCAGGTGGACAGGCCCGCAGTGTGAGGACACACGGCCATGTGGACAGGATCGTGGTGAGCAGGCCCACGGTATAAGGACGCACGGCCACACGGATAGGACCCAGGTGGACAGGCCCACAGTGTGAGGACACACGGCCACGTGGACAGGATCGTGGTAAGCAGGCCCACAGCGTAAGGACGCACAGCCACGTGGACAGGACCCAGATGGACAGGCCCGCAGCATGAGGACACACAGCCATGTGGCTGGGGCTGGGCTGGGCTGACTGGCTGCTGCTGCTGAGGGTGCCAGAGGCTTCCCGCTCCTCTAACGCCCCTGCTGGTGTCTCCCCTGTTGACTTGGGGCTTCCCTAAACCCTCCTCCTCAGGAAGGGGCCGTGTCTTGCAGCCCTTTCAGCTGGAACCCAGGGTTATGGAACACAGCCGGAGCCTGTGCGTGTGGTGGTGAAGTGTGGGGGAAGGAAAGCGTCCGGTTATCGCACCATGGAGTCTCCGTTTTTAGGGGCTATGGCCTGCCCAAGCGTTCCTCCAGTGACGTAGCTTTCTTTTCCCCTTCGGTGAGACAGGAAGACTGAGGGGCGGGGGTGGAGGAGGTGCCTCCCCGCCCGGGCAGGGCCTGGAGCAGGCCTATGTGGGGAGAACGGTCTGGGCAGAGTCCACGAGGCTGACTGTGCTGCTCCCCCTTCCAGAGCCAACGGGGATCTTTCTTGGATCTTCACTGGTGAGAGCCTGTGGGCTTCCTGGAGGTTTGAGCCACAGGAGTGTGAGGGGCCCTAGGAGCGTGGCCCCAGGGCTTCTCACTCTCAAGTGTCCTCACTCAGCCTCCAGCAGCTCAGCAAAGTCACCACTGGGATGTTCCATTGTCCCCACTCATTGGAGGTTTCCACGGCTTCTGCTCCAGATTTCAGGGTGGCGGCGCATCCCACAACCTGTTCTCTGAGGGGCCGAGGGCGTCCACAGATCCTGAGCTCGTTCAGCTGTTTCCTGCTGTAAGTAAAAGCTGGCTTCCAGGCTCTGCACTCGTCAGCGCTGGAGCCAGCCGTCCCACGGCCCCTGTGGCAAACTATTGTGTTTCCTCCTTTTCTTCTGCTACTGATTCCTACCTTTAGCTTTCCTTATCTTAAAAAGAAGGTGCCTTGATATCTAACTCTTGCACTATTAAATTTTTCTACTCTCCTAGTTCTCTGGTTTTATTTTTTGTTTTGCTTATCATCTGGTCTTACATTTCCATTTATTTTTATATCAGGTCCAATGGTAACACGTTCATTCAGGAGCTCTCCGTTGCGTGGCCCCTGCATGCCGGCTCCTGCACCGGGACACACACGGTGAACGGAGTGGGCTCAGACCTGCCGCTGGGGAGGGACTGCACCAGTGCTCTGGTCGCAGAAGCTGTCATTGCAAACTGCAGCAAGGGGCATGAAGGAAAAGTGCTGTGAGTTGTGGAAACATAGAACAGGGTCCCAAGCCTCTCCAGGGATGCAGGAAGTCTCCCTGGGCAGAGGGCATCTGCACGGAGACCTGGGGGAGAAGCAGGAGGTGCCAGACAGACGCTGCAGGTGGGTCCCGCACCATCACCATCAACACCAAGTTGGTCTGCTTGTTGTTTTGAGATTTCCTCACAACAGGGGAGGAAGGGTGGTCACTGCAGGAAAGTCCAAAGGCAGCAGAGAGTCATGTTCTGTCCCCTCAACAGTCCAGGGCCTCCCTCTGACCTCCCCCATGAGACTGCCTAAGTCTAGTTTTAAAAAGAAGAGTAAAAAAAAAAAGAAGAAGAAGAAGAAAGAAAAAAGGAAAGGAGATTGCCTAAGTGAAGAATTCCTTTTTTAAAAATAAAAGTTAGATGCTACCTAATATTTACCCTTATAATTGTCTCCAGTAATAGAACCCTGATTTTTAGCTGGCCACATTGCTATTCAGAATACAAATTCAGTTTCTTAATTAAGTTCCTGCACCTCTAAATCCAGCCACTGAGTATAACAAGAGATTGTGTGTCGAACTGCAGGAAAGGCTGCTTAAAGGCAGGCCCCTCTGGAAGGGGCATTCTTGCACCATTTCCCCTTCTTCTGTTCCACCACCTGAAATGTGGATGTGATGGCTGGAGCTTCAGCCACCACACTGGCCTATGAGGTCACCTTGAGAATGGAGTCCTCATATAAGGGCGACAGAGCAGAAATAGACAAGTTCAGTCCCCTATCACCTTGGAGCTGCCAAATTAGTTTCTGGGTTTTTCTGTTTTTGTTTTTGTTTTTTGAGACAAGGTTTTACTCTGGTTGCCCAGACTAGAGTGCAATGGCATGATCTTGGTTCACTGCAGCCTCCACCTCCTGGGCTCAAGTGATTCTCCTGCCTCAGCCTCCCAATTAGCTGGGATTACAAGTGTGCACCACTGTGCCCAGCTAATGTCTGTATTTTTGTAGAACCAGGGTTTCACCATGTGGCCCAGGCTGGTCTTGAACTCCTCGGCTCAAATGATCTGCCCACCTCAGTCCTGGACTTCCATTACATGAGAAAGGAATAAACGTCTATGTCTAAGCCACTATTATTTTTGCCTGTTAGAAACAGCTGTGCCCAGTCCTAACTGGCACATCTGGATTATTCATCAAACCAGAGACTAACACGTCCTCCAGGATAACTATGACCTTACAGTGCCCTTGCACTGATGCCACAAGTGAACCCGCGGCCTGAGGCGGAACTGAGCCCGCGTATGTTGTGGTCCACCCCACCTTTAAACTGAATTTGATGGCGAGATTTAAAAACCTGGGGGTTGCACCCGCAATTCTAGATTTCTAACTTCTCTTGGAAAACCAGATCTGGTGACACTGGCCCTCTGCCCTCAGGCCAGCAGCTGGCCGCATCTGGGCGGGGGATGCCTGCTATCCTGGGGGCTTGGTTTCCCTGCCCACCCCAGTGTCCCCCGTCTGGCTTCACCCACTTGTTTATCGCCTCCCATGTGAGTGTGTGAGCTCCAAGTCGCACAACCTAAATTTGATGACACCTGCCAGGCATAGGGACAGGCCACAGATATGGCACGAGAGGGACAGCAGGGCACAAGAGACAGCCAGGTCACCCCACCCCTGCAGGGGGTCCCCGAGGGAGGAAGCCCAGGAGAGGGCCCTCTGGGGAAACCTGGTTCCACCTGACACCGAGCTGCTCCAGCTCAGCGATTCCAGCTTGTCCTTTCCCCCTAAGAGGGTCCCCCGTCACGGTCTGGGTGCTGCCAGCACTTTGGTGAAGAGAATTTTCTCTTGCGATGAGATAGTCCCTATTTGCATTTTTAAATCGAATCAGTCAAACTTTTGCTGGACAATTTCCAAAACCCCAAATGAGGGCCGCAAACCATGAGAATGAAACATCCACTTCAACTTTTTAAAGTAAGTATCGACCCTCTTTGCAAAGGAAAAGGAACCAGAATACACAGAGATGGCTCGAGAGGTGGGTCTCCAGGACCCCGCGTCCCCCCCGATAGAGTCCGAGGAGTCCTCACACACACATCTCCCTGGATCTGTCCTAAGTGTGGGTCTCCAGCCCCCACATCCCTCCCTGATAGAGTCCGAGGGAGTCCTCATGCGCACATGTCCCTGGATCCGTCCTAAGTGTGGGTCTCTAGGACCCCACATCCCCCCCGATAGAGTCCGAGGGAGTCCTCACACACACATCTCCCTGGATCCGTCCTAAGTGTGGGTCTCTAGGACCCCATGTCCCCCGCGATAGAGTCCGAGGGAGTCCTCATGCACGCATGTCCCTGGATCCGTCCTAAGCATGCTCACATTGCACATTCCCACCAGTCCTGAGCGTCTTCACATCACACATTTCACTGGCTGACACCCCTGCTTCCTTGGCTGGAAATCCAGGAGCAAGAACCCCACCATTGGTCAAGCCTATGTGACGGCTGTCACACAGAAGGACGATCATCTCAATCTAGCCCCACTGTGGGAATTGCCCACAAACCTTCCTCTCTGAGAAAATAAACTAGCAGATTGTCTCCAAGCAGCCCCCAAGTCTCGAACACTCACTCCCCTCAGCCGCTGACTTGCTGGTGCCCACCCGAAACACCCTGGGACCAGAAGCCTGGGTTCTTGTGCCACCAAGAACCGGCTCTGGGTGCAATAGTTTGATCTGGAATTGTGCTGACCAAGCCAGGTTATGCTGCTCAGTCTGCACAACCAAACAGAGCAAAACAAATTGAGGACGAGCCACACCCTTCTGAGGCGCTGGGGTCCCTGGAGTGTGCTTTCCAATGACCAAGGTTCTCTTCTTGAAGTGTGGCTAATTGAGGCTCTAAACATAAACATCCTGATTTGGTGAATTTTCCTTCTGGGATTTAGCATCCTATGGCTGCAAGAGATAGGAATTCTAGAAAATGATTCCCTGATCGTCAGGACCTCACAAAGGGGTGGAAAAGAAACATGCCCTCATGATCAAGTGGACCCATAAATGTGGGGAGGCAGGAGGCATCAGCAGGGAGTGAGGCTTGTGGGAACAGCAGAGCCCAAGCCCACCAAAAATAATTCAGATGAATTTAAAACTCTACAAGCCAAACCAGACCCACGTGTGCCAGCTCTTGGTGGAGGTCCTTCTTCATAATAGTTTTGATATGGTCTGGCTGTGCCCCACCCAAATCCCATCTTGAATTGTAGCTCCCATAATTCCCACACATCGTGGGAGCGACCCAGGGGGAGATGATTGAATCATGCTGGTGGTTCCCCCAGGCTGTTCTCTCGGGAGGGAGTGAGTCTCATGAGATCTGATCTTTCTTTTTTCTTTTGCAGACAGAGTCTCACTCTGTCGCCAGGCTGGAGTGCAGTGGTCAGATTGCAGCTCACCACAATCTCCACCTTCCGAATTCAAGCAATTTTCCTGCCTCAGCCTCCCGAGTAGCTGGGACTACAGGCACGCACCACCACGCCCAGCTAATTTTTTTATTTTTAGTAGAGACGGGGTTTCACCTTGTTGGCCAGGCTGGTCTCGATCTCCTGACCTCATGATCCACCCACCTCGGCCTCCCAAAGTGCTGGGATTACAAGCGTGAGCCACCACGCCCGGCTGAGATCTGATCTTTCATAAAGGGTTTTCCTTTTCACTCGGCTCTCATTCTGTCTTGCCTGCTGCCGTGTAAGATGTGCCTTTGCTTCTCCTTGCCTTCTATGATGACGGGGAGGCCTCCTCAGCCATGTGGAACACTGAGTCCATTAAACCTGTTTCCTTTATAAATTACCCAGTCTTGGTTATGCTTTTATTAGCAGCATGAAAAAAGACTAAAACAAGTTTCTAGAGGAAATCCTCCTGACACAGTCAAAGGGGACTTGGCCATTCTAACCCCAGTTGATGTCAGCACCCTTGAGATCATACATCCAGCTGCTGCACAATGTGATTCCTTCATTGCAAATTTATGTGTCATCAGTTAAGACCCTGAAGCCTTCAGGTCAGATGCTAGAGAGTAGAAATATCACCCCATGGGGGAATTCTGAGTTTTCGGGGCCAAACAAGTTGACTGTGGCATAAGGTGCAGATCAATAGACTGTGGCTCATGAACCAATTCTGGCCCACCACTTGTTCTTGTAAATAAAGTTTTAATGGAACGCTGACACAGCTAATTGCTTACATATTCTCCATGGCAGCTTCTGCACTCTCATGGCAAAGTTAACTAGTTGTGACAGAGACTATGAGGCCAGCTGAGCATAAAATATTTACTGCCTGTGTGCGAGATTCCTTTGTCAACAGATCCAGAAAGGAAGTTCCAGAAACAGACCCTCTCCAGCCCACCTCAGGAAGGGGCACAGAACACGGTCAGTGTCATGCTTACTGCTTAAGGTGTGATCCGGAAAGAACAACAACTAAAACACGCAACGCTAGAATAAGAGAGGCCGACAGACTCCTGGGGCAGAAGCAGCTAAGGAAAGAATGACCCAAGGGCCGGGATGAAGTCTTGGTGTAAACACATCTCATGCAACAACTTACTGCTTAAAGACTGAAAATTCTACCACTCAAAGATAATCATTTAGGTTAAGAGATTATGATTCCAAAAGCCCAGTGTCATTGGAAAGAATAAAAATCATGATATGGTAATGCAAGGGGCTTTATGCTTCCCACAGGCGATTTCCCCAGGGTCTCCCGTAGACTCAGTCTCTGCAACAGAGCTAAGGTTGAACCATGCATGCTCCACTTAGTGGCTGTGTGAGCTAGGATATGTTACATACACTCTGTTTTCTTTTGCACAAAACAAAAATTATAGTACCTAACGCAGTGTGTTGTAACGCCAAATAAAATAAGGCACATCTTCCAAACAAACGCACATGAATAGGAGCCATAGAGCAAGAGTCCCCAAACTTTCGGCACCAGAGACCCGTTTTGTGGAAGACAGTTTTTCCCACAGACCGAGGTGGGGAGGGGTTCCATCTCAGATCACCAGGCGCTAGATTCTTGCAAGGAGCAGACAACGTGGATCCCTCACAGGCACAGTTCACAACAGGGTCCGAGCTCCCATGGGAATCCAATGCCGCTGCTGATCTGACAGCACGGAGCTCAGGTGGTCATGCCCGCCCACGAAGCACCTCCTGCCCTGAGGAGCAGGTCCTAATGGCAGGCCTCTGTGGCCCAGAGTGGGGACCCCTGCTGTGGAGAAGAAGGAAACCAGATACTTGGTTCCCTTTCTTGCAAAAGGAACATATTCATGCACATCCCCCTCTACTGACTCAGACAGAGCCATGTGACCTGCTCCGCCAAAGCACTGTGAGCAGTCAGTGATGTGCGTGCGTCACTTCAGGTGAGACGCTCTAGGAGTCTGTGTGTGGCTTGTCACCACCTCTTTCCCTTGTCTCTACCAACATGGAAGAGGGCTTTCAGGTGGAGCTCCCTTCCACCCAGACCCCTAGGAACTACAGGGAGCAGAGCTTTCTTGATGACGTATAATGGACATATAACATGGTTGAAAAATATGTTTATTTTTCAACCACTGAGGTTTTCGGTATGTGTGTTACAGCAGCATAACCTGCCCTATCCTGACTGATTCTCCTTGGCTCCTATTAAGTGTGCAATAAGACCTGGCCATGGGTAGCCCTGGAACAGTCATGTCACTTCTTTTGGCTTCAGTGCCCTCGTCTGTAACTCAGGGATGGTGGTAATCACATCTACCTGTGGGGCTTAAATGCAATAACCCATGTTAAGCCCTTAGCATAGGAAGGCTCGATAAATGCTGGTGGCAATTGTAATTACTATTATCATCATTATGATCATTTCCAAGGTAGTCAATAAACGAATTTAGCTGAGCTAGATTTATCTATTCTCATTAACGGAGGAGGAATTGACTCCATTTTTTCTGAGAGCCTGAACCCTCACATCTCTGGAGTCTATGCCCAGCTTCCCAGGTCCACGAGGGGCATGGGTTCAAAGGCAAGAGTTTCCCAGCGCCACACCCCCATCTGGGAATGTAAAGTTCTTTGTCTGGCTTTCCCAGGCGGACTGGATAGAGGAATCCACGTGGGCTTCTTTGTCCAAAAAGCCCAGGAAAGCTCTGGGAGGTGGGGCTCTGTTGCTGGCCAAGCAGCCAATCTGGTATTAGAGTCAAAGATCAATCACTCCACAGGAAGTTTGAAAGAATTCCTCTCATTGGACGAGAACATGAATGAGGCAGGAATAACTCCAGGGTTAAAACTCCGCTGCTCCTTAACTAGGCGGATATCCCCTTCCACAACAGCGGGGGAGTTTTCTCTCTCTCTCTCTCTCCCTTTTTCTCTCTGTGCCTAAAAAATCGCTTTCTCTGCAAAACTCTTTGGGTCCATGATATTTATTCCAACGGTAAGCTCATCACACCTCCGGGACCCCTTTCCCCATTCTTTGGGGTAAGACAGGCCAAGGACCTCGGAGAGGGGAATTGGGAGCATCTTTGGGAAGCCCTGCTCCCTCCCCACGCGACATCGTGACTACAATATTGACCTAGAGTATCCTTGTTCTCAGGGTTGCTTTTTTTTTCGTTGTGTTTTCAGGGTTGCTCTTTTCAGTCCTGTTCCCTCCATAGGAAAGGATCTAGACCAACAATCTCTGCTCTCCACTCTCCCAGCCTCTCTGTCCACTCAGAGGAAAAAGCTGCACAAGATTCTTGGCAAACCACTGCACTGTTTCTCTCTCCACCAACAGCCGCTCCATCCCTTGCGTTTTCCCATTTTCACTTTGCGCCACACTCTCCTGAGATTAGCTGGTTTTTAAGGGCAGCAACTCGGCTCTGGTTGTGCTTTACAGAGCCCAAGGTGTGCTTAGGTGCCCGCGATGGTAGTAATTTGTCACCATCTAGCTTGGCATGCCTCCTGCTCCGTGGAGGCCTCCAGCCACCGGGGAGCCAGGCCCCACACAGGTGCATAAATTGCAAAATCCCCAGTGGCACATGGATGGCAGAGAACCAGGGACTTCACCTTGCACCAGGCGGGCCCTGCCACAGCCTGCGGCAACCGCCACCCTCTGGCGCCACCTACTGACAGCTCTCTTGCTCCGTCGAAGCCTCTGCACCCGGAATAAAAAAGGGAAACGTTTGAGCTGGCTGCAGTCTCTTCTGTAACCCCCATCATGAGAATGGAAGGATGGCATTCAGATTCCTTACACATGAATGCATGCCCCTTGCAGAAAACACAAAAAAGCCCAAAGCAAAATAGCAGGTTCACCCCAAAAAGCCCTTCTTTGAAATAACCGTTGCCGGTATTTTTGGTACCTATAATAAGTATACTTATTATAAATAACTTATAAATAACCATTGCTGGTATTTTTGGTACCTATAATAAGTATACTTATTATAAATAACTTACTTATAAATAACCGTTGCTGGTATTTTTGGTACACATAATTAGTATAATGTACGTATAGCCCCTAAAATAATAACATAAAATACATTGGAAAGGTGTATTTTATGTTATTATTTTATGGGCTATAATGTATGTATACCCCTTTCCAGTGTATTTTATGTTATTATTTTAGGGGCTATACATACTTTATACTTATTATGTGCATTTTCATACAGATGTAACAGCAGGCAAAGGTGATCGTGATTTTCTTCCTAAATGCTGTTTTGTACCTTAACGTGTTCAATGGAGTAAACACCTTCCCACAATATGATTTTTTCTTTTAAATCGTGACCTGTGAACACTGATTACAGGAGCATTTCATAACTTACACGATCTGTGTCTTCTGCTGTGTGACGCTTCACTCATCAAATTCTCCAGCCAGTACCCTTGATGGGGCACTGGCTTCACTTCTTGCACTGTTTGACGGCAATTTATTCCTGGGAACAAAATGCCTGGATCGACTGACATGCATTTCATGGCCCTTGAATCACGCTGCCAAGAGGCCTTCCGGGATGTACCGATCACCCTC
>CAUYNB010015626.1:0-41271 GCA_963574225.1 Lagothrix lagotricha | reverse complement strand
AAAAATCTGGAGACAACAGATGCTGGAGAGGATGTGGAGAAATAGGAACACTTTTACACTGTTGGTAGGAGTGTAAATTAGTTCAACCATTGTGGAAGACAGTGTGGCAATTCCTTAAGGACCTAGAAATAGAAATTCCATTTGACCCAGCAATCCCATTACTGAATATATATCCAAAGGATTATAAATCGTTCTATCATAAAGACATATGCATACATATGTTCATTGCGGCACTGTTTATAACAGCAAAGACCTGGAACCAACCCAAATGCCCATCAATGATAGACTGGACAAGGAAAATGTGGCACATATACACCATGGAATACTATGCAGCCATAAAACAAGATGAGTTCGTGTCCTTTGTAGGGACATGGATGAATCTGGAAACCATCATTCTCAGCAAACTGACAGAAGAACAGAAAAACAAGGCCCTTCAGGATGCACAATAGACTCCTAGTTTGTGCAGGAGGAGCCCCACTATTTCTATTGTTTGAAATAGTTTCAGAAGGAATGGTACCAGTTCCTCTTTGTACCTCTGGTAGAATGACTGTGAATCCACCTGGTCCTGGGTTTTTTTTTTGGTTGGTAGGATATTAATTGCTGCCTCAATTTCAGACCTCGTTATTGGTGTATTCAGGGATTCGACTTCTTCCTGGTTTAGTCTTGGGAGGGTGTATGTGTCCAGAAATTTATCAATTTCTTCTAGATTTTCTAGTTTATTTGCATGGATGTATTTGTAGTATTCTCTGATGGTAGTTTATATTTTTGTGGGATCAGTGGTGACATCGCCTTGATCTTTTTTTTTTTTCGTGTCTATTTGATTCTTCTTTCTTTTCTTCTTTATTAATCTGGCTAGTGGTCTATCTATTTTGTTAATCTTTTCCAAAAACCAGCTCCTGGATTCATTGATTTTTTTAAAGGGTTTTTCGTGTGTCTATCTCCTTCAGTTCTGCTCTGATCTTAGTTATTTCTTGTCTTTGCTAATTTTTGAATTAGTTTGCTCTTGCTTCTCTAGTTCTTTTGTTTGTGATGTTAGGGTGTCGATTTTAGATCTCTCCCGCTTTCTCCTGTGGGCATTTAATGCCATAAATTTCCCTCTAAACACTGGTTTAGCTGTATCCCAGAGATTCTGGTACTTTGTGTCTTTGTTCTTATTGGTTTCAAAGAACTTATTTATTTCTGCCTTAATTTCATGATTTACCCATTAGTCATACAGGAACAGATTGTTCAGTTTCCATGTAGTTGTGCAGTTTTGAGTGAGTTTCTTAACCCTGAGTTCTAATTTGATTAAACTGTGGCCTGACAGACTGTTATGATTTCCATTCTTTTGCATTTGCTGAGGAGTGTTTTGCTTCCAATTATATGGTCAATTTTAGAACAAGTGTGATGTAGTACTGAGAATAATGTATATTTTATTGATTTGGAGTGAAGAGTTCTGTAGATGCCTATTAGGTCCGCTTGGTCCAGAGCTGAGTTCAAGTTATCCTTGCTAATTTTCTTTCTTGTTGATCTATCTAATATTGAGATTGGGGTGTTAAAGTGTCCCACTATCATTGTGTGGGAGTCTATGAATTCTTTCATGTTTGGAGGAAAGGTTAATTAAGTGAGTAATTAACTGGTAGCATTCAAGTGCAAAATTATGGCCCCAAAGCTTTGTTATTTGATGACTGAAAGAATAAATGTGCTGCCAGACCAACTACTGAGTCATTTTAATTACTTTGGATTGATAAAAATAATAACAGTATTTATAATAGCTGACATATATTTAGTGATTACTATGATATAGGCTGTGTTTTAAGTGTTTTATTCATATAAATTTATCTAATTCTCACAGCAAGCTTATGTGGATTTTTCTCTGTTTTTTTTTTTTTACATATGAAGAGATAATAAATCAGTTTCCTAATATACTAGTTTTCTGATGCTGCTTAACAAATTACTACAAACTTAGCAGTTAAATACAACACATTTTCTATATTATAGCTTTGGTGGGGCAGGAGATCTGGTATAGCCAAACTAGGTTCTCTGCTCACAGTCTGTAAAGGCTGCTGTTAAGGTGTTGGCCTGCTGCATTCTCATCTAGAGACTCAACTAAGGAAAGATTCTCCTCCCAGCTCACTAGTGTTGCTTGCCAAATTCATCATTTTGCAGTTGTAGGATTGAAGTTCATGTTTTACTTGCTGGCTGTTACTTGGGGTCTGCTCTCAACTTATAGAGGCCACCTGCAGTACCTTGTCATGTGGTCCTCCCACAGCATGGCAGCTTATTTCTCCAAAGCTAGCAAGAGAAGCTCTTCAGCTTTGTGAAGATGAAGTCTTATATAATATAATCTAATGAAGAGAGTGACATTCCATCAAGTTTGCCACATTTCATTGGTTAGAAGCAGATCACAGGATCGATCTACACTCAAGGTGAGGGGATTACACAGGGGCGTAACTAATTGGTGGTTACTTTAGGGTGTTTGCCACACCAGAGGACACAGCTAGTAAGTATCTGAGATAGGATTCAAATCAATGTATCTAGGCTGTTTACTGTTATGCTATACTACTTGGAAAATATTGTTGTGATATGTGTAGCAATTATAATATCTGTAATCATATTTATTGAGTCTCCATCTGCATATCTATTGCTGACAATTTGCTGTGTAACAAATGACTACAAAACTTGGAGGCATGCAATAATAAATAGTTATATTTCATATGTCTACTGTATTTAGTTGAATCCAAGCTATGCTGTGTTTGGTGATTATTCTGATCTCAGCTGACTCTACCATGCATCTGTGGATTGACTATGGGTGACTTTATGTAGGTTGGGCTGAAGTGGGGTGACTTGGCTTTGTTCCAAGTATTTCTTGTCCACTTTCTGGAACAGTTGGCTAGTCTGTGTCTACTGTTTGCATTGTGATAGCAAAAGCAAGAGAGAGGAAGCAGACAAACTCAATGTCTCTTAAAATCTAGGCTTGGAGCTTATACATTGTCACATCTACCTGATTCTTTTCACCCAAACTAGCCACATGGCTGAGCCTGGATCCAATAGGTAGGAAAATAGACTCTGTTTCTTTAGAGAGAACTTCAGAGTCACCTGGGCAACGGGCATGTATATAGAAGGAGGGTAGTGGAAAAATGAGGTCATTAATGAAATCTACACAGTACAATGTATAATAAAAAATGTCTAGAAGATGCTGAATTGTGTGTAGTTGCTTAGAGTGGATGGATCCAGAAGAAGTATGAAAACACATATTTATTATTTTTCAGTAGCAGTTGGCACACTCATTTTCTAAGCAAACGGAAACTTTATTATTTAGGTAAGACTGTCTTTAGATGTGGAGCAACTAGTGTGTGTCCTCAGACTGTATTTTGGTGTAAAAATTTTCTATCACTTTTTCACATGCGATTTAACTTTTATCCTGGAAATTTCAGTCTGCTAAATTAGATCTAACTGACTCCAACTTCTAGATCCTTATTGCCAACTGTGAACTGAAATTATATTCACTATTCTTACTCCCTACTTCCAATAGATAGAAGAGAGAGAAAAATATTTGCTCATTACTTTCCGTCTCCCTGTAGTAGAGCAAATCTTTACAGCCAGTAAACCTGAAGGGTTGAGCAATAAACTTTAGTGCTCAGACCTCTCATTTTATGGTCTTGTGGATAATGTCACTGTCAAAGACCTTTGGATACTATTTTCTCTTTTTCCAAGTATCTGGGTTTAGAAAAATGTGATATTCGGCATCTGCTCACAGAAAAAAAGTTTATCACCATCAAAATTTCTTGTCAACTTAACATTTAGCAATGTGATCCTGAGGGTTGTACAATGTGAGTCTGAGGTTGAGTAAAGAAAATGTGTGCAGAAAAATACCTTGATTATTGGAAAAAGAACTAAACCAGAATATCTGTATTTTACACCCCACTGTGGGTGTAAATTGCTGTGATTTTTGGCAAGTCGCTCCTTTTTTTCAAACCTCAGTTTCTTCGCCTGTGAAAATAGCAGGTTAGAAATGAAGATCTCACTTGTTGACTAATGGGCATTTGGGCTGGTTCCATATTTTTGTAATTTCAAATTGTGCTGCTATAAATATGTATGTACCAGTATCTTTTTCATATAATGACTTCCTTTCCTCTGGGTAGATACTCAGAAGTGGGATTACTGGATCAAATGGTAATTCTACTTTTAGTTCTTTAAGGAATCTCCACAGAAATTGTGGGGTGTGTATGTGTGTGTGTGTGTATATATATATATATATATATATATATATATATATACACACACACACAGTGGACTACCATTCAGACATAAAAAGGAACAAATTAATGGCATTTGCAGCAACCTGGATGGAACTGGAGACTATTATTCTAAGTGAGGTAACTCAGGGATGGAAACCAAACATCATATGTTCTCACTCATAACTGGGAGCTAAGCTATGAGGATGCAAAGACATAATAATGATATAATGGACTTTGGGGACTGGGAGAAAGGATGGGAGTGGGGTGAGGGATAAGAGACTACAAATTGGATGCAGTGTATACCGTTCGGGTGATGGGTGCACCAAAATCTCACAGATCACCACTAAAGAACTTATTCCTATAACCAAACACCACCTGTTCCCCAGAAACCTAGGGAAATAAAAAAAATTTAAAAATAAATGAAGATCTCTAAGTCCCTTCAAGGACTTAAAGATAAGCTAAATTATTTTCCTCATTCTTTTGGCTCCCCAAAATGCCTTCTTATTTACCTACACATCAATATTCCCTTGGAGTAACTTTCCTTTCTCTCTTCTGTGAAGATTCTCTTCCTTCCAACACATGTATATTACTGGGTTGTAAATTTGATTAATACTGTAGACTCAGGGTCAGCAAACTACAGCCCAGAGGCAAATCCAGCAGCCATCTGCTTTTGTAAATAAAGTTTATTGGAACACAGCCATGTCCATTAATTTATGTACTAAATATGACTACTTTCATGCACATTGGCAGAGTTGAATGGCTAACTGTGACAGAGACTGGTCCACAAAGCCTAAAATATCTGATCCTTTGCATGAAAAGATTGTGATCCCTGGCATGGACAAAAAATTTGACCATGAGAGGAAAAAACACTATTATACAAGACCTTCTTCAGGATTATGTCTGTCTATTTATTAGCAGTTGATTGGTCTAGTTGTATTATCCTTTCACTTAAATGGCCATTTAATTCATTATTTTTCATCTCTGTACAAAGATAAACTGATTACCGAGGGGTTACTTTGAATCCAACAGCCTTTCCCTGATCTTGTCCAGCATCCCTTCTCTATAGCACAAGGTAACTTTGGCATTCTTATTGAATATCTTTTCATCCATATAGGCATACAATAGTCATGCTTTTTTTCTTAAACCTGAGGATTAACAGAAAGGCAACTAGAAGTACATTAATTGACTGTACCAGTCAGAGACACCTACAAATCTGTGTAAGAGCTATGATTTAGAAACTTCCCATCTTTGCCTCAAATTACCCAGGAAGGCAGCTTGGATAATACATTATTGCTTGTTGAGAGCAATAGTGGACCAGAGTCCCAGTTTGAGATGTGCATCTCATTTCATCCCTTCCCTGTGTTAGATAGATTCCCAGAAATTCTCCAGAGCATTGTAGGCAATGGGGCATATTTTTCCCTTCATGCTTGAGCTGACTAAGTATTGGCCTTCATTTCTATGTCTCTCCCAACAAGAGTGTGCATGTAACTCTTTTCCCTTCTTACTGTACCCTTCTGCCTGTGAGTCTGAGATGACAGAACATGATATGGATTGTTCTGGAAAGCCTCTGGGCAGCCAGTATCAGGACTGCAAATGTCCGACATTTCAGGCTTTAAACTTCAAACAGGAGCTTCAAAGCAAGGGTTTTGGGGTCATGGCTCCACAAAAGGTGATGAGTAAATTATAAATATTATGACTGTTGAACATTGAACATTATTTTCTTAAGGGGCAACTATGCCTTTAGGCAATCTTAGGAGCTCATTAACTGAGGTTTCTAAGATAAATACCTATTAGAATACCCCAGGCAGGGGCAGATTCTAATAGCTTTTAAGAGTTCAGAATCTTGGGATAACTTTACCCTGAATTTGGCTTCATGAATTCACTAATTTAATGAGAAAACATCTTCAGAGAATATAGATCTTAATTAACTCAGGGCAGGTAGAGCCATATCTCTAGAAAACAGAAAATGATTTCAACCATCTTCCCAGCTTGACTGTAAACACCAGAAGGTATGTACCACACCATTCTTTTCCACAATCTTTCCCTCAGTGAATACCATGACTTCCAAAACATAGTAGTTCCTCAGTAAATACACTTAACTTTCTCTTATTGACTTTAAATTATACCCCTAAACCTGGTTTCAAAGTAAAAAGTCTTTAAATGAGAAAACATTTTCACTAATATTAATGTGAAAAATTATGCTGCATCTCATCCCAATTGGAGGAAGCAATTAATATTTTGCAGATAGAAGAATATTTCAACTGAACGATGAAAATAAGCTCTTATAAGTGACAATTTGAAAGTAAACAAATACTGTTTGACATTAAATATAATAAAAATTACACTTGGCTAAGGAAGAAAAGTCTTGAGAGTGAGCTGGGGAGGTGGGCAGTGGAGAAGAGATATGAGATTGTTATGCTTTTGAATGTTTGTCCCTCCAAACCTTGTGTTAAAATTTGATCCCCAACATTGGATGCAGGGCCTAATGAGAGGTATTTGGGTTGTGGGGGGGCAGATCTCTCATGAATAGATGAATGTCTTCTCTTGAGGGTGAGTTATCACTTTATTAATTCCCACAAGAGCTGGTTGTTCAAAAGAGCCTGGCCCTCCCACCTCACTCTCCTGCTTCCTTTCCTGGCATGTGATCTCTGCACAAACTGGCACCCCCTTGGAGTTCCCCCATGAGTGGAAGCAACTGGAGGCCCTCAGATGCAGATACTCAATCTTGAACTTTACCGACATCAGAATCATGAGCCAAATAAACCGTTTTTCTTTGTAAATTATTCAGTCCCAGGTATTCCTTTATAGCAACACAAAACAGACTAAGACAGAGGAAGTCTTTCTTTCTTTATCTTTCTTTATTTAAGTGTGTTTTTCTTTCTGCCTGGTTTTCTTCACTAATTTTTCAAACTTTTTGAGAGGTCGTGGTTATCTTGCACTCAAACCATCCTTAAAAATATTAAAGCATAGAAAAACAACTAAAGGTCAAAATAAAGGCTAATTTATAAAGGAGTTTGAAACATGTGGAAATAGCTTGTACACCCAACAGATTGAAGGAAAGTCTTTAAACAAGTTATCTTACTGGTGTATATATGTAAAGCAAAGCATTTGGGTTTATTCCAGTAAGTTCCGTATTGATTTTTATGACTAGGAAACAATTGTTTTGAGTAAATTGTGGAATGTATCTTTTTCTAAAATGGTAATGTTGATATAGTATTTCTTTAGTGTATTTTCTTGGTGGGCTTTGGGGTGAAAAAGCAGTTATATGAAAGCAAAAAACAAAACAGTTATCTAAAAAGTGGAATAACTTTGAAGAACCTTTACAAAGATTATTAACTGATTAACTGACAGTCTCTATGTGAAGTAAATCTGTATTTGATGATTGATTTAATCCGAATTATGAACAAACCAGAAGCTCCAAATTGGTCTGAACTTGGATGGCGCTGACCTCTGTTGATGAACATGCATAGCTCTGTCAAAAACTCACTAACTTCACTTTTGCTGGAACAAAGCCTGAAACCAGTCGATCTGCCGCTTGAAGAGGGAAATGAGGGCACGGTAGGGAGAAGGGTTGGCTCCAAAGACCCCCACAGCCTAGTCTTTCTACCCTCAGGTCCCATCTGTCTACCCAGATGCCTTTCTCCTTACTTCCTTCCACTCCTGTGATTCATAGAATTTTTAGTTTTGAAAGCCTCAAAGACAGTTTGAAAAGCAACTTTAATTCTAAAGCTTAGTTCAGAGATCTTTAAGAAAATCGTTCTGTTGGTAAAAAAATGTTTTCAACTTTTTTGTTAGAATTTGAAGGTAGATAGATAGTCTTAAAGGACTTTAACTCTATTTTTACCTTACATCACAGTTACTAGTTTCAGTATCTTTTCTCCCAGAGTAAATGCAACTCCTTGTGAGAGAAATCCTATTCTTTTTCATTGTTTTATCTCCTATACTTCACATATACAAGACACTCACTAAAGTGTCTCCTGAAAATATGAATACATAGATGTCACAAAGAGACTGAGAGAAGGCTGATTTTAAAGATCTACATATTGACACATAAACTCATGTACTTATATGCATGTTGATCTCCCAAAGAAGAATCGAAGAAGCATGTAATTAGTACCCTAGATTATCTGGTTGAGGTGTGTGATAAAATTAATGCCAGCTTATAATTTTAATTGTAGGCCATTTTTCTGGTCTCATGATTCTAAGATACTTTCCATAGCTGTGGTTACTGGTACTGTATCTAATGAAATGATTTTGCAGTCTCTGCATTCATTTCTGTATATGTGTACTTGAAACTCTTTCTGGAATCTCATGTAGATATGTTTGTTTTCAGGATCCCTTACCTTTACTTTGGGTGATGACAGCTTGTCCTGGGACTCTAGCCCTTCTATCATCTGGAATTATACTTTAACATAGTTTGTAATTAGTTTTCCTTTAGTTTCCAATCTTTTTATGGCATTGAAATGGACTCAATCATGTAATTTGCTTCAACTCTTACCCACTTATTAGACTCTATCCTGTAACACCAGATTTGGGCATTAAATGGGATAATATATAAAATTTTAGCAACCTAAAATTAGCAATATGCTAACCAAGATCTACATTCTTAAATGTTTCTTGAGTGTTTGGAAGTTATAGGATGCATTCAACTTTCATGTTTGTTTTGTTTTTAAAAAGAAAAAGTTATTTTTATCACACAAATACTAATAGATTATATGAACAGACAAACCATGGAGAATCTGAGTTTATAACAAGAATCTTCAGGAAACAGAAATATATATTAGTATCTAAATAAAAACATAACATGTTTTGGTATTCAAAAGGAAGATAGAATTCTAGAGATTGTTTTCCTCTTCAAATGGGAGCTAATAAGAACTGATGACTGAGACAAGTGGTGAAATTAACTAGGCCAACCATCCAATCATACAAGCTGACACAAATCACTGGAATGTACTTTTCAGGCTCAAAACATGGGGTCTGAAACCAACCAAAAAAAATACATTTTACAGATGATTTGACAAAATGTCATCATGTAAGATGCAAATCATTTTCTACACTCTTTCAATATATATTTGCTTTTTTTTTTTTTAATTTCATCCTCAAGATTTCTCTTAGCTTTTAACTCTACTAACAAGAAGTATAAAAATATATCTGTCTTATGTATTCCATAGTAGTATTTGGAAAACACACATGTACATACACACACACACACACACACACCACACACACACACACACACACACACACACTTTTTCTCTTGTTAGAAACATCTATATTAATGACATTGTGTTTTAAAGTATTTTAATATTGTAATGTTTTCATAAAAGATGTTAGGGAAGCTCTCTCTTGAGGTGAGGAGAGAAATGAGAGAATATTGATTTTACCTTAACATTACTGGTCTGATCTAGGCCATCATCCCCCTTGTAACAAGGGTATGACAGCATTCCTGATTGTTCCCATATACTACCATGGAGAAGGTTACGTGTTGACTCTAGAAGGAGCAAACATCCCATTTTATCTCATAGTAGTTACAACTCAACTGTATTTGGGCTGCATTAGGTACAGCCTGGTCAACTGTCTCATGCTTAGGCAGGCTAATTCTCAAAAGATTAAGATTGGATTCCCATGGGACTATGTGAGTAGTCTCAACATACAACACCCTTGGAGAAAGGTATCAGTATGCTCTTTTGCAGGGACTCATGAGACATTAAGTGACCTGCTGAAGGTTGGTTGCTCTGTCAGCAAGGAACAGAATTGAGACTCAAACTTAATGATTCAATCCATGATATTTGGCCTTTTCCATGACATTACACATTCCTGACAGCAGTGGTACACTGGTAGATGTTTAACAACTGGCTCTTCAAGAAAAAATGAAAATTCTCTGATTTGTAGTAAATCCTCTCATGATGGCCAATTTTAAGCCACCAATATGGCATCATTACACACAGAATTGGGATGCCCTGCAAAGTAACACACCATTATATAGTATTTCTGCCATACGGATGCAATAGACACAAATAACTTCAAGCACATCGGTAACAGTAAAGTAATTAGGAAGTGATGCTTTGAGTATTACCTTTATTTCTGAGAACTTGCTTGGTATTAAGTTTATATAATTTTGACTAATAACTATGTTTAACCAGTGGCTGGTAAAATTTCTGAAAATTAAACAGTCAGTTCTTGTGAGCCAGTATGAGCCAGCTCCAGTATTATTATATATGGCCTGATATTTGCATGAAGACCAGGGATAATGAAAATCAGCATTTTAAAGATTTCATGTTAAGACTACAACTTACTCACTGTATCTTACTTATCTATTTCTGTGCCTGCAAGAGGAAAACTTAAACTATGAACAAAAAAAGAAGAATGTAAGCTTCTTTGTGAAACTCTATGAAGGGGAAAATTTGGAAAACTGAGCCAGGTTTTGAAGCCAAGGCTAGAGAGAGAAACTAGGCAGAAACTGGGAGCTGCCCCAAAATTAGGAAAGAGGTTTAGAGCCTAAAGCAACAAGAAAGAAGGATTTGTGCTCCTGGGCAGAGTCCCAGAAGAATTTTTCTCATTGCTGATCACCAATGTGTTTTTCCTAGACAACTCACAGATACATATATGCCATTTTAATTTTAGTTCTATAAATTGCTACAGGCCTATTAAAACTTCACTTCCTCTTTTCCCACTTCCCAAGATGACTCGGAATATTTAATTTCCACAATGTAAAATTATTTGAGCTTCATTTTTGGATGATTCCCAACTTCTCTGTCTAGCATGTGACTCTTTCCTGATTCAAGTCCTGTATTTAACATCTCCATCAGTATGGTCCTAAACCTCAGTGTGGCCTTTGGCCACAACAACCTCATCATCCTCTCCCCAAACAATCTGAGCCTGCCTAATTTTCTGGCTTCTGCTGGTGGCCCTACTGTTCATCTAGTCTGAGTCATATTTGACTTTTTTTCCTTCACCTCAGTGGCCAAGTCTGTCAATTCTATCATCAGAAGGCCTTCCTTATATGCCTCTTCCTTTGTATGGCAACTGCTCCACTCTAACTCTGCATATTGGAATGTAAGAAAGCAAACATAACTTTATTGCAGGGATAACTGTGTATTCTTTCTAATTTATAGCAAAGGGGAAAGTTATTATAAGCTCCAGAAATAAAATGGTGAAATAGATTATGTCTTCATTCTAAAGGAACTTTACACCATTCATAGTGACAAAATACTTGTAACATATCCACAGTTAATAAGGGTTATCAATATATCATGATAGTAAACTAACAGCTGCGAAATCAGAGCTCCGCTCTAATATAGGATATTAATCTGAAATCTCCTAATAAGATCTTGCCTGACAATCAGACGTTGCAATGATCTCCCCTCTGGCTTTTTAGGTTCTGATTGCTCCAACATGCTCATTTTGGTTAGGTTTGTCTTGCTCAGTCTATCATTGCCTCCTGAATTTAGCCCAGATGCCTTTCCCTGACTTCACGGTTTTACATTCCAGGTGGTTTTTTCCCCCATGACTCCAATTCCTACTCTACACTAGTCAAACTCATTGTTTCCTGAGACTGCCTTTCCGTTTTCCAACTCCCAACCTTTATGCATTCTACTATTTCTGTCTGGAGTTACCTTCTCTCAAATTATACCATTTCTTTCCTTACCTCAGCTTTTCATTGAGATTCCATCCTTCCTCTCTGCAAACCTCTATTCTTTTGTTGCACCCAGCATCTTCTGCCTTTTATAAGGCTCTTTTTGGGCAATTGTTTTATCCTTCCTGCTAGAAAAAAAATATGTCTTACATTTATTTTGTATTTTTACGGTGCTCAGAATAGAGGTATTTAATGACTTATTGAGATGGGCGGTCAGCTGGATTTTCACAAGTTTCTTCTAGGCTAACTTTGTTAGGGCTGTGAGAAAAAAATACTGTGGCATGTTTATTGTTGTGGTGGGAAAAATCAACGATAACAAGAATGCAACAACATTAATAGTTTTCATTTGTAAGTGTCTGCTAGATTGTCATATACTTTCTAGGTAATTATATGTATAACCACCTAGAAATAAACACAAACACACACATATACACACACACATGTGTGTGTATATGTAGATAGATAAGATACATAGATAGATAGATTCTTACTGCACAGCAAGAAATATATTATATAAACTGCACCTCAGACAAGAAGACCCCACCTCTCTGTGCCTTCTGCCAACCCTTTGTACAAACTTTAAAAATTTGCCCAAATTTTACACCTGCATATCACTCGGTTTCAAGGGTGATATACTCTTGGTCTACTACTATGCAAGGGCTGAAACCCTCTGGGTGTGCTTAAAGTTGGTTCTTCCAACTTGTTCACATCCTCTTCATGTGTACATGTTACTGGCCTCGACTTTTTATATTCAGAAATGTGATAAAAGATTAATGTTAAAGATCAAGAAATATGTAAATATCAAGTATAATAAAATCAAGTGATCTACATGTGAAAAATTCTATTGGACTGAAGAACATGGATAAATATCAGTAAATACAATTCCAAAATGTAACACCAGAGTGCTCTTCATAAGATTTTTTGCTAGATGTACAGTTGAATCACAAGCTTCTAGGCTAGAATGAGGGGATTGGGCTCAAATGATAGTACTTCCCAATGTTGGCAACTGAGCAGTATGATTGGACTTTTGCTCAGTGGTTTTGAGGTCATGTGGAAGTTGGGAGTGCTAAGCTTTCTATTTATTTATGAATGTTGTGATACAGGAGAAAAAAAGCCCTTAGGATTAGGCATGGTTTGATTCCTGTTTCCACCTCTTGCTAGCTGTATATTCTGGGGCAACTTACCTAACATCTCTAAACCTGAGTTTCCTCATCAATACAAAGAAGTTAACAATACCTACCTAATGGCACTGTTGCCAAAATAATGAAATATATAAGCATTGTCTATGGCTTTTAAGACTTGCTGTCTTAAAAAATCGCCATTCAACAAAAACTATATGATTATTCCAATAGGCACAGAAAAAGCTTTCATAAAATTCAAAATTCCTTCATGACAAAAACTTTCAACAAACTAGGCAGAAAATAACATACCTCAATATAATAAAGGCCATATATGACAAATCCACTGCCAACATCATACTGAATGGGGTAAAGTTGAAAGCCTTACCCCTAATAACTGGAACAAGGCAAAGATGCCAACAATCAACCACTCTTATTCAACATAGAACTGGAAGTCCTAGCCAGAACAATCAGACAGGAGAAATAAAGAAAAGGTATCTAAACTGGAAAAGAGGAAGACAAATTTTCCCTCTTTGCTGATGATATGATCTTATATCTGGAAAAAACGAAAGACTCCACCACAAAACTCTTATATTTGACAAGTAAATTCAGTAAAATTGTAGAATAAAAAAATCAATATGCAAAAAATAAGTAGTGTTTCTATACAGAAATAATGATCTAGCTGAAAGAATCAAGAAGGTAATCCTACTTACAATAGCTACAAAGGAGAAAATACCCAGGAATAAATTAAACCAAGGAGGTGAAAGATCTCTAAAAGGAAAATTGCAAAACAGTAATGAAAGAAGTTGAAGATGACACAAATAAATGAAAAAACATCTCGTGCTGAGAGATCAAAAGAATAAACACTGTTAAAATGACCATATTGCCCAAAGAAATCTACAGATTCAATGCAATTTCCATCAAAATACAAAGGTCATTCTTCACAGAATTAGAAAAGGAATCCTAAAATTCATATGGAAAAAAAAACCAGAATAGCCAGAGCAACACTGAACAAAAAGAACAAACCTGGAGGCATCATGTTACCTGACTTCAAAATATATTACAAGGCTATAGTAAGCAAAACAGTATGGTATTGGTATAAAAGTAGACACGCAGACCAATGGAACATAATAGAGAACCCATAAGTAAAATCACATATTTACAGCTCATTAATTTTTGATGAAGCCAAGAAAAACTTACATTGGGGAAAGGACATCCTCTTTAATAAATAGTATTGGAAAAACATGATAGCCACATATAGAAGAATGAAACTGGTCTCCTGTCTCTCACTGTATACAAGAATCAACTCAAAATGGATTAAAAACTTAAACACAAGCCTGAAACTATAAAAACACTAGAAGAAAACCTAGGGAAAACTTTTCTGGACGTTGGTCCAAGCAAAGAATTTATGACTAAGACCTCAAAAGCACAGGCAACAAAAACTAAAATAGAAAAATGTGACTATATTGAACTCAACGTTCATATAAGCAAAGAAAAAAATCAAAGTAAAAAGACAACCTATTGGATGGGAGAAAATATTTGCAAACTATTCATCTGCCAGGTGACTAATATCCAGAATATACAAGAAACTCAAACCAACAGGAGGAAAAAACAAAACAAAACAAAAATCCTATTAAAAAGTGGGCAAAGGACATGAATAGAAATTTCTCAAAAGAAGATGTACAGATAGCCAACAGGTATATGAAAAACTGCTCAACATCTCTAGTCATCAGGGAAATGCAAAGCAAAACCATAATGAGAAACCATTTATCTTGGCTATCATCAAAATGACAAAATGAAAAATGCTGGTCAGAATGTGCAGAAAAGGCAAGTCTTATACACTGTTGGTGGGAATGTAAATTAGCATAGCCATTATGAAAAGCGGTATGAACTTTACTCAAAAAACTAAAAATAGTACTATATGATCTAGCAATCCCACTATTGGATAGTTATCCAAAGGAAAGGAAATCATTATATCAAAGAGATATCTGTGCCCCCATGTTTATTGCAGCACTATTCCCAATAGCAAAAACATAGAATCAACCTAAGTGTCCATCAATGGTTGAATGGATAAAGAAAATGGTGTAACTGGATACTATTTGGCCATAAAAAAGAATGAAATACTGTCATTTGCAGCAACGTGGATGTAACTGGAGGTCATTATATTAACTGAAATAAGACAGGCACAAAAAGACAAATATGTGTTCTCATTTATGTGAGAACTAACAAGTTTGATCACATGGAAGTAGAGAGTGGAGAGATAGATAACAGAAATTGGGAAGGGTGACAGCAGGGCAGGGAAGGGGAGGTATGAAGAGAACTGAGTTAAATGGTACAAACGTGGTAAGATAGAAGGAATAAATCCAATATTTGATAGCAGAGCAGGATGTCTATACTTAACAAAAATGTAGTGTAGTCAGGTGATAGCCTTAATACCCTGACTTGGTTACTACACATTTTATACAAGTAACAAAATTTGTCATGTACCTTATGCATTTGTAGAAATAAAAAAATAAATTAATTAAAAATCATCATTTATTATTATTCACAAGTCTAAGTTTAGTCAAGTAGTTCTACTGATTTGGACCAGGCTTGGCTGATGCTGACTGGGCTCACTTGTGCATCTGCTATTGGTTGGCAGGTCAGCTGGGGCGGGGTTGCCTAGGATGGCCTCATTCACATGTCTGGTGGCTGACCAGCTGTTGGTTGAGATAAGAGAGTTGCCTCAGTCACATGCTTCTTGCCATCCAGCATGCTAGTTTGAGCTTGTTCACATGGAAGTTTAACAGGATACCAAGAGAGCTAGCCAGAGCAAGTCAGAATGCCAGTATAGGTTCAAGGGTGAGGGATATAGACTCCATCTCTTTTTTGTTTGTTTGAGAATCCACTTTAATCAAAATCTTTTATTTATTTGTTTGTTTTTAACTTTTCGGTTCAGAGGTATATGTGTAGGTTTGATGTATAGGTAAATTGTATGTCACAGGGGTTTGGCATACAGATTATTTTGTCACCCAGGTAATAAGCATAGTGTACCCCATAGGTAGTTTTTAGATCCTTGTCCTCCTCCCACCCTTCACCCTCAGGTAGGCCCCAGTGTTTTTTCTCTTCTTTGTGTCCATGTATACTCAATGTTTAGCTTCCGTTTATAAGTGAGAACATGTGGTATTTGGTTTTCTGTCCCTGTGTTAGTTTGTTCAGTTCAGGATAATGGCCTCCAGGTCCACCCATGTTGTTGCAGAGGACATGATCCCATCATTTTTATGGCTGTGTAGTATTCCATGGTGTATATGTGCCACATTCTCTTATCCAGTCTACCCTTGATGGGCAATTAGGTTGGTTCCATGTCTTTGATATTGTGAATAGTGCTGTGATGAAAATACACATACATGTGTCTTTATGGTAGAATGATTTCTTTTCTATTGGGTATATACCCAATAATGGGATTGCTAGGGTGAGTGGTCATTCTGCTTTAAGTTCTTTGAGAAATTGCCAAACTGCTTTCCACAATGACTGAACTAATTTACATTCTCACCAGCAGTGTATAAACATTTGATACCAAAATGTAATAAAACACATTTAGCTATCTTCTTGTTTGCCATGGATATGTTTTTGATATTTGTGGTTACTTTTTCTTCAATAGCTTCTGGGAAACAAGTGGTTTTTGGTTACATGGATGAATTGTATAGTGGTGAAGTCTGAGATTTTAAAGCCCCCTCACTGAAGTAGTGTATGCTGTGCCCAATTTTTTTTCTATCACTCACTCTCTTCCCACCTTCCCCTCTTCTGAATCTCCAGTCCTTTATATTTCTCTGTATGCCTTCATGTACCCATAGCTTAGCTCCCACTTATAAATGAGAACATACAGTATTTGATTTTCTATTATATTATAATATATATATATAAAGCCACATTCTTCTACATGTGGCTTTCCAGTTTTCCCAGCACCATTTATTGAATTCCATTATATAATATTTTATATTATAAGTGAGTTACATCCATTCATAATAATGGCCACCAGCTCCATCCAAGTTGCTGAAAAAAAAAAATACTCCTTTTTATGGCTGAGAGTATTCCATGGTGTATATATTCCACATTTTCTTTATCCACTCACACACATTGATTGATGGGCACTTAAGCTGGTTCCCTATCTTTGCAATTGTGAATTGTACTGTGATAAACATATGTGTGCAAGTGTCTTGATGATATATTAACTTATTTTCCTTTGGGTAGATGCCCAGTAGTGGGATTGCTGGATTGAACAACAGATCTACTTTTAGTTTTTTGAGAAATCTCCATAAAGTTTTCCATAGAGGTTGTACTAATTTACATTCCCACCAACAGTGTGTAAATGTTCCCTTCTTACCACATCCACACCAACATCTATTGTTTTCTAACGTTATAATAATGGCCGTTCTGTCTAGGGTAAGGTAGTATCTCATTGTGGTTTTAATTTGCATTTATCTGATGATTAATAATGTTGAGCATTTTTTTGTATGTTTGTTGCCCATCTGTATATCTTCTTTTGAGAAATGTCTATTCATGTCATTTGCTCACTTTCTGATGGATTTATTTGGGTTTCTTCTTGCTGCTTTGTCTGAGTTCCTTGTAGGTTCTGGATATTAGTCCTTTGTTGATGCATAATTTGCAAATATTTTCTCCCATTCTGTGGGTTGTATGTTGATCAGCTTTTGCATTTAATTTGATCCCCTTGATTTATTTTTATTTTTGTTGTATTTGCTTTTGGGGTCTCAGTCATAAATTATTTGCCTAGGCCAATGTCCAGAAGAATTTTTTTCTAGGTTTTCTTCTAGAATATTTTAGTTTCAAGTCTTAGATTTAAGTCCTTAATACATCTTGAATTGATTTTCATATATGGTGAGAGATAGGGATCCAGTTCATTCTTCTACATGTGACTTTCCAGTTTTCCCAGCACCATTTATTGAATAGTATATATTTTCCCCAATTTATGTTTTTGTGTTCTTTGTCTAAGGTCAGTTCTTTGTAACTATTTGGCTTTATTTCTGGGTTCTCTATTCTGCTCCATTGGTCTATGTGTCTACTTTTACACAAGTACCATGCTGTTTTGGTTAGTAGAGATTTGTAGCATATTTTCAAGTCAGGTAATGTGATGCCTCTAGATTTGTTCTTTTTTGCTCTGTATTGCTTTGACTATTCTGGCTCTTTTTATATGAATTTTAGCATTTTTTTTAATTCTGTGAAGAATGATGTTGGTATTTTGATAGGGATTCTATTAAATCTGTAGATTGCTTTGAACAGTATGGTCATTTTCATGACATTGATTCTTCCAATCCACGAGTATGGGATATATTTGCATTTGTTTGTGTCATAGACTCCACTTCTTGATGGAAGGAACTTCAGTCACATTGTAAAGGTGTATGGATACAGAAGGGGTGGAAAATTGTGGCTGCTTTTGCAGTCTGTCTCATGACTGCCTTGAAAAATTGTTTATCAGTATTTTCTAAAACTGAGCGCATGCATTCCCTTTGACCCAGCAACAGCATTGCTAGATATATACCAAAAAAGATGCATTCATATGTGATAAAAATACATATACTGGAATGGTCATAGCAGTAACATTCATAATAGCCCCAAATTGCAAACTATCCAAATGCCCATTAACCTCCCTATTTTGGACAGATAAATGCACTGCAGTATTTTCACACAGTTGAATATTATGTGCAATGAGAATGAACACCTACAACTATGTCCAACTGTATGGATGAATCTTACAAGCATAATACTGAAATAAATAAACAGATACAGAGGAGTATATATTTTCTCATTTAATTTGCATACACTTTTAAAATAGGCAAAATAAATCTATTCTATTAGAAATCAGGATAGTGATTACCCTTGGGATGAAAGGGGTTGGAAATGGTTACAAGGTCAAGGGAGAACTTCAAGGGGGATGGTCATGTTCTGTTTCTTGATCAGGGTGCTTATTGCACAGGGATGTTCAGTTTGTGTCAATTCAGCTATACTCCATGAATTAAGCAATTTTATGTCGCATGTTTTATACCAATTAAAATATTTATGAAATACAGCACATTTCAAAGTACCTTTCATAGCAGGCTCTCAAATATTTATCTTTCTCCTTCACATTCCCAAAGGAGAGTATATGTATGGTAACAATTTCCATTGTTATATGTTGAGCATGAAACAATGTATGCTTTATATGAATGTGAATAGGATAACCAAACACAATTTAAAATGGGCATATCAGCTAAAATCTTGTACTTTTAAAGTACCCATCTAGCCTGAGACATGATGTTGGCATTCAAAGAACTGAATCTGGTAAAACAGCTGGGTTGTATACTATCTGGACAGAGTATCTCAGCTGTCTTCAATATTTTTTCCACCTGTTCCGTTAAAAAAGACTTAGGGTTATATCCAATTTTCAGGTCAATAGCTTTATCTTCATTCCCTTTTTTTCACTCAAAAAAAAAAAAAACCGATTGGAATGTAAAAAAGCAAGCATAACTTTTTTGCAAGGGTAACTCTGTATTCTCTCTAATTTATAGCAAAGGGGAAAGTTATTACAAACTCTGGAGATAAACAGTGAAACAGACAGATTCCGTCTCAATTCTAAAGGAACTTTACATCATTCATAGTGACAAAATATTTGCAACATATCCACAGTTAAGAAGGATAACCAGTATATTATGACAGTAAATGAACAACTATTAAATCAGAGCATGGCACTAATATAGTTTGTTAATCTACATAGGGCTGAGTTTTGCTGTGCTAAAAATTATTCTCCAAATTCAGAGGCATAAAGCAATGAAGGTTTGTTTCCTGTTTTTGCTGCATGTCGATTGAGAGTGGGCTGGGAATTTTGTTCTACCTTACCCTCAATCTTGGATCAACTTTGATCTGGAACATTTTGTATTATCACAGTAGAGGGACAGAAAACATGGCAAAGCACACACTCACTCTTAAAGTTTCCACCTGAAAATGACACATGTAATTGCTCATCATTTTTCACTTGCCAAAGCTAGTTGTGTGGCCACACCTAGCTTCAGGTGGGTAGTGTAGTTGTATCTTACCATGTGTTCAGAAGAAGAGAAAGCCAGACTAATGGTGAACAGCCTGAATGACTACCATATATTGTCAATTTGCAGGTCTTAAAATAGCTTTATTTAGTTTTTGGTCATAAGATATACCTTGATTCCTACCCTAGAAACCCTGAAGTATCTATTGATAATCACAAGAAAGACTAAAAACTAGACCATAGATTAGTATAAATCTATCCTTGCATTATTCATAAGACTTTAGAACTGGAAAAGGCCTTCCTTAATGATGTAGTTTAAGACTATTACATTAAAGATAGGGAAATTGTAACTCATAGGTGACCTGCTAAGTCAGAGAGGTATTTATGATAAAACCAGAAATAAGTTCAAGTTTCAAATTCAAAGTGACAGCCTTGTATGTAAATGAAGGAAATTGTTTACTGTAATAGCGTTTCAAGCATCTATAATTTGGGGCAATATTCAGTCTTTGTTCACTCAGTAAATATTTGTTCAGCATTTACAGGCACTGAATTAGATCCTGTAAAAAATCAAAGATGAAATAGCTATAGACTCTTCACTCAAAGATGCAGAGTCTGGTAGAATCAGCCAAGGAATGGGATATACACACATACACACACACACACACACACATACACACACACACACACCACACAGAGTGAGAGAGCAAGAAAGCGAGACGCAGAGAGAGAGCGAGAGTTACAAAGGAAATAGCAAAGGAACCATTTTCCCCTCCACAAAATGAACTGTAAATAATAACCGATCAAGAGTTGATATGCAAAAAAATCTAGAAATACTAGCTAATATCAGTTGATTCCCTTCTGTACACCAAGCACTGTGAAGACTTCATAGTTCTACTTTTCAGAGTGATTTAGAAAGCGTTTTTATTATATCGATCTTCTGTCCATTCATTTATGGTTGTTTTTTTTGCCATTGTATGGCATTTTCTAAATTTATTCAAAAGGGACCTGAACATGCATCACTAAATGTATTCCCAGGCATCTTACAGCATTTTGTTGTTATTGAACAAAACATTTTTATATACTTTTTAATTGATTACTGCTAATGTGTAGCAAATACCTTGATTTTGGTATGGTGTTTTTATATCTAGCAATCTTGCTGAATTCTGTTATTTCTAATAATGGCTTGTTGATTATTCTGGATTTCTCAAAATAATCATATTATCTACAAATTAGAATGAGTTATCACCTCCTTTCTCATTCTCATGCCTAATATTTTCCCCTTTTCTAATATTATTTCATTGTCTAGGACCCTGATCAAATGCTTAAAAACAGTGAGGAGCACAGAGTTACTAGTTTTATTCTTGACTTTAATGGGTAATTCTTAAGATTTCACCGTGAAACATTATTTAATATAGGCTTTTTCAAGGATGATTTTTGATGTCAGTGAAGGTTTTCTTTTTTCAAATATTCTAATAATTTTATCTTGTATGGGTGTTGAATTTTTTCAAGTGTTTTCTTTTAGTTTCTGTCCAGAGATTCAAATGTTTTCTCTCACATAAATTGTTTATGTGGTAGATTAGATCAGTGTACATTTCTGTCATTTTATTAGTCTTGCATTCTCAAGTGTAAACAAACTCTACTAAAGCTGATATATTAATTCTGAATGTCACTGTTGGATTTGATATATGAAAATTTTATTTAGAACTCTTTAAAAAAATCTATGTGATCTGCATTTGTACTTTTTTTCTTGTATTATCTTTGACTGGTTTCGATGTCAAGTTATTACCAACTTTGTAAAATGAGTTTGACAGCTTTCTTACTAGCATCTGAAGTATTCTCTCTCTCCCTTTTTCTCTCTCTCTCTCTCTAGATAGATAGATAGGATCTATTCTTTGAAAATTTTGTTAATTTGGCCTATAACAGTCATTTCACCTAATATATATTAAGAAAAGAGGGAGATTTTTAAATACTTAACTGATTTCTTCAATGATTATTGTTTATCCAGGTTTTCAATTTCTTCTTGAGTCAATTTTATTTAATGTATTAGCCAAAGTAGACTAACTTCTGTGCCAACTAATTTTCAAATCCCAGTTGCTTAATACGATAAAAGTTTGTTTTTCATTCATGTTACAGTCCAATGTGGGTTAGTATAATAGTGCTAATGAGTTGAAGGTTACCTCTGACCATGATCACTCAGGGACTGAGACTTCTTTTGTATTGTACCTCATCTAGTTCCAGGCCAGTGGATGATAAAGGAGTATGACAATCATGCTTGGAAGATTTTTATGAGTCACTTCATTGACTAGATTAAATCACTGGTCACATCTAAGTGCAAGGGAGTCTTGGAAATTGAGTCTAGTTTTGTGCCCAAGAAGAAGAGAAGTACACAGATATTGACGAGCACTAGCAGTCTGTTCTACAATAATTTATACTCTTCTAGAAAATTTCCATTACACCTATATTTACTGGCATTAATTCATTCACTGAATTTTTTATGATTGTTATAAATATTATATTTTTGGTTATGTGATTATAATATAATTTATTGGTATAGTCTCTATCAGTCTTGCTAGAGGCTTGTTTGTTCTGTTCATTTCTTTCATAAAACTAAGCTTTTGTTTTGTTGAATCTTTCTATTGTTTATTTTCTATTCTGAATTTCCATGCTATCTTTGTTATTTTTGCTTCTATTTTCTTGGGTTTACTCTATTGTTCATTTTCTAGTTTGCAAGGCTCTTTTGTTGATTTTGAATCCTCAATGTTTCAAAAATTCTGTTTTCATAATTTCCATCACACTCTTTTTCTCATTTGTACTACCGGTAGTGCTTAAGAAACTTGTAAACTTTCACAACAGGGAGATATCCTTGCCTAACACAAAGAAGATATACTGTGGAGCAAATCATGCTAACAATAATAGCAAAAGGCCTATGATTCCCAAGCAAACTTACTGAACCTTAATCCTAGGAATTTACCAGTGTGGATAGGTAAAACAGTAAAATTAAACCAGAAATTAAAAGTTACCCAAAGCACACAATCTTAATTATATCACACATTTCCTTTACTGAATGGGAGCACTTATTTCCAAGCAGTTATTTCTTTTTCTTTTTTTTTTTTGAGATGGAGTTTCGCTCTTGTTACCCAGGCTGGAGTGCAGTGGCGTGATCTCGGCTCACTGCAACCTGCGCCTCGTGGGTTCAAGCAATTCTCCTCCCTCAGCCTCCTGAGTAGCTGGGACTACAGGCGCGTGCCACCATGCCCAGCTAATTTTTGTATATTTAGTAGAGACGGGGTTTCACCTTGTTGACCAGGATGGTCTCGATCTCTTGACCTTGTGATCCACCCACCTCGGCCTCCCAAAGTGCTGGGATTATGGGCGTGAGCCACCGTGCCCGGCCCCAAGCAATTATTTCTTCTTGTTCAACATTAACATAAAATATAAAATAGCTGCATCTCAAGTATACCTTAGTTTTTTGTTTCCAGCTAGGTCGTGCGTATAGCATGTCCACATCCACAGAAATTTAGAAGCACTGTTTAAATTGTTTTGTCAAAATCACAAGATACAAAAACAACACATTCAAGAACAACTCTAGTTGTATAGAAATATACAACAAATGTGCTGAGTCATTACATAGAGAAGAAGGTAGGACATTTGAAAAATGTAGCATAGAAATGGAATTAGTCTTGGAAGGTATTCATGGAAGAGAGAATCTGGAAGACAAGAATGTGCATGTTGGCAAGGGGTATGTAGAAGTGAATAGTTTGAAGTTGGGGATGCTTTGTGAAAACTTTGGCAGTCAAGGCCATGATTTAACTCATATTTGCATTTATTCATAGTGGTCTTGCCTCTTAGAAAATGCTCTGAGTGTTAATGATGTTTAATTAAAAAAATTTAGAAGTGAGGAATGTAAAGCATCTGGGTGGTCAATTCTGAGATAATTTTTAAAGTTAACATATATGGTCTGAACTTTGAGATCATAGAATTTTGGGAAGTTATACATGTTAGACCTGGAAAAAAATCTAGGCATGGTAGAGTCCAGCCCCTTATTTCACAATTGAGGAAACTGAGGCTTCTAAATAAAAAATGTAGTTCTCACAGTACCTTCAATATACCAATTAAAATCAGTAGCTATAGGGGCTTTCAGGCCTCTTAGGTCATTTTGTAGTTATGATAATTTTGTATAGATCCATATTTGGTGTATACTTGGAAAGCCTACTCAATGTTAGGAGTTGACAAATAATGGCCCACAAACCAGACCCAATTGGACGCATGTTTTTGTAAATGAAGTTTTACTGGAACATGGGCTATACCCATACATTTTGTCTGTGGCTGTTTTCACACTATGGCAACAGAGTTGTACAGTGACAGAGACCATATAGCCCATAAAGACTAAACTGTTTGCTACCTGTTTTTTTTTTTACAGAAAACTTTGATAACCCCTGCTCTAGGTATAGTTGTATTATCCAAAGTATATTTTATTCCACAGCCTATCAAGGAGTTTCTGTTTTTGCTTTTCTAGAGTTAAAATTAATTTGACAATTGATCATAATTTAAAGAGTGGTACCATGTGTTAATTTTGAGACTTAAGGGCACTGATGCAAAACTTAAGAGCCGCCAAATAAACTGTTATCAAGAAAACATTCTTTGATGGATTTGGGCATGCTGGTTTTCCTCTGGGTAAGAGAGATGGATGTTGGGAAATGGCCTGAACCAGTAAAAGTCATTATGAAAGTAATTCCCAGCAATCCTGTAACATTTAGAGTTCATTACCTCAAGAGCTACATTGCCTCAGTGCATCTTTAGACGCTGCTCATTCAGCCAGTCACCCTTTTGAAAGGCAATGGGATTTGCCTTTCTTAACGCAACTCTGAGCAGCTAGGGAAGTGGAGCTTGTTGTGGGTGAGGGCTCACTGGAAGCTTTACTGGCAACCCAGTGGCAGGAATGCTGCTTGGAGGAAAGGAGACAGAAAGCTCAAGAGGACAGCCGGTTTAAAATGCAACCTTGTTAGTAGCAATTAGCACTCAGTCATGCCTGGGAGATTTTCCCCATAAAGCGGATCAAATCAATTAATGCCTGCCTCTGAGACAAAGGAAGAGGCCATTGCAGATCACTATGGCTAGTTGTGATCTTTTGTGTCTGAGTAGGAGCAGATTTGATTATACTTTAAAACCTTCTCCCCAGAGGAGGGCTTCCCTCTTTTCCTTTCTTTGTGTGCACAAAGAGATATAGCTGCTGTCAAGAAAATGCTTGCTGGTATCTTCAGGGTTTTTTGGTTGCAGGAGGATTGGGCAAATTTCAAAGATGCTGGAAACTTTGTGACTTTGTGAATGAATATGGGGACCTGGAGGGGTTCATTCATAGTGAAAGAGATTGAAGGAGAATGAGGTTCACACGTGATGCGAATGCTAATTCCTCTCATGACACATGTAAACCAGCTCTAAAGAACATCAAAAAATTGATCATGTTTCTGCTAATGGCTAAGCTAGTGACAGCATTTTTGTCTTTTTAGGAGGTGATGGAGAAGGGTCAGCCAAGGTGCTTTATGAGCTTCTTGGGAAAGAGAAATGTAAGCACTGGACAGGGCCCTGGTGTGGATTCTTACAGCTGGCAAATGTACCCAGCGGCGCCTTCATTCCTCCTGCACTGCGGGAGCCCAGAGAACAGCAAAGCACATTCCTTGGGAAAGAGCTAAAGATTTCTGCTTTGTATGCAGCATTTTATGTAAATAACAGTTTGTGTAATTTTCACTTGGTGTTCACAATAAGATGCTCTCACTTAATATTACTTTGCATTTATATGGTTCATTTTATCTCATACAAAACACACTTTACACGTGCCAGGAGCTGCTTTTCTGGGATATGACTATGTCCTGATAACTATAAAGCTTCTCTTCACATGCCCTGTATCACCAACAAAGAAAATTCCCCAGGCCTCTATGCAAAATGTCCCTCAGAGGCATCATTAGCTGTAATAAATAGGGTAGGTTGCAGCACAGGAGGAAACTCATGCACAGAAACACCCTGCAGTGTGGCTGGGGTTCTGCATCTACCTCCTCAGTCTCATTATGCCAAGTACCCTCCAAAAAACATACTGTCCCAGGAAAAATTCTAGAGTTCTTTCTACGCTAACCGAGCTTTATAACAAGTCCCTCCTTCTGGGCGAGGTGCTTGTCCCTGTCTCTTTGATACTGAAATCTATTGGCAAAAGGCTTAGGGTGACATTTCTCAAAATATCTGAAACCACCTGCATGACAATCGCTAAGGGTGCTTCTTAAAATGCAGATGACCAGGCTCTTCAACATCCCACTGAATTGGATTCTGAGGGTTGGGCATTTACATAATTAGTATATCTATAAAAGTCTGAGAAGTGCTTGTTGATTTCCTAATGGCATGAAGTTTTACTTATGGTAAGTAATAATGGCGTATGAGACTTGATAATTCCCAATTTATGGTTTGCTCATCGGTGTTTATTCCAGGTCTCTGCCTTTAAGCCTGAACCTTTCTCTGATTCAACCATTTCTTTGTTTGCTCAGTGTTCTGAGGATGGAAGGGTTGCCAGCTTAGGCCAGGGCTTGGGGCAGCCAAGAGACCATTATAGTTCTTCAGGCTATAGGTTCACTATAAGTCATATAGATTTTCATGGGAAGAAGAATAGAAATTAAGACAGGCAAGATATGGAGAAGTGGGCTAAAAGTTGCAGGCAGGATCCATTTTGATTAAGTCAAGACACGAGCATTCAGAATGCACTGATATGAAAATGACTTTGAGCTTTTCAGATCTGCTCTCCAAATGAAGATTTTACAACTTGGATAGGGCTAGATGCATTTCATCAGTCGCTTTTGCACAGGGCCCTTTGTTGCCTTCACCACTCTCCCGTCAACACTCCGGGCAACTTTAATCCCTGCATTGTCGCTTGTTTATCCCTGCAGCCTTTGATCCAGTCACCCATCACATATTCTGACTGTCCCACTGTGTTCCAGGCATAGGGCTTTGATTTGAGGGCTCACAGAAGAAAAGACAGAGTTCCGGCACTTGAAGTACATAGGAATAGATGAATATATGAGGACTAAAGAAAATTTGCAAGCTGCTGCTTCATCTCTTTAGCTTTCCTTCCATTACAGCCATTCTCAAGTGTATTCTCATTATGGATTTCATCATCAATCAGAACAGCCCCATATTCATGACCTTGAACCCACACCTTGCCTCCTGAGACCCCAATATCTTTATCAGCCCTATCTCTAAATTTGTCTCAATTATTCCCCACATTCATGCTAGCATCTGATTTTTTCCCCTTCTTTATTCTTCATGACAGATTTGGAATTAACTTGTCTTTTTACTCATGTTTAATCTGGGTGCACCCATCCAATGCTTCCTTCTTGAGCTTTAGAATTTCTGTTCTCCTTGAACTTATGTGGACTTTGTCAGGTCAATTCAAGCCCCTGGGTTACCATTTTTATTTTATTTCTCCATTCATGTGCGGTGGTCTTTAGGATAGAGAAAGTCGTGAAATAGTGTTGATTGGAATTGTACCAAATCCATTTGATGTGGCCTCTGCTTGGCCCTTGCTGTGGCTCTGCTGTTCTTTTATTTAGATTTCTTTTCTTGCTTTTGCAGACCTTATTCCCACCTCTCAAGGTCTCAGTATCACTCCTATCTCTCTCAATCTGAGCAGCCAAGCTTGTCTCTTACATTCTGTAGAATACTCAGAACATTCAGCTGAACTTTCTAATTCTCCATCTTCCCAGTCAACTTAGTCTTCCCTCTCCTCCAAATTTACATTTTTAGTTAACTCACCTATTCTGTTTTAAGAACTCATCTCTGCCCTTCAAGGCATACTCTTCTGTCTGGCTTCAATAAAATAGGAAACTTCATAATCAAATGAATTTTGGGAGTTCAGTGTAGCAGGTGTGGGGTGGTTTAAAAAAATTTCCATGAAGTATTTCAAATCCTCTCTTTAAGAGATGAGGCTTACTTCCCATCTCCATGAGTATGGGCTGACCTAGTGACTCATTTCTTACGAAGAGCAGATGACAGAAATGATGATGTGTGCTTTCTGAGATTAGGTCATAAATGACATTGCACCTTTCTCCTTGACTTCTTTCTTGGATCATTCACTCTGGAGAAAGCCAATTGCCATGTTGTAAGGACATTCATGCAGCCTGATGATAATATTTATCCCATTCTCATCTAGCTTGACTTACGTATGATCTTGAGCAAACCGAGGTTAGTCCTTCCAAATTCTACTGGATTGGCAGTCTCTTTTGAGTCTACTTCAGTCTGTGAAATAAAACCACCCAAATCCAAAGTCCTTTCAAAGCTAAGGAGATAAATCTGTGTGGTGTTGGCAGAGTCTGAATTGAAGGGAAAGCAAATAGCAGCAAGGATTGTAAATCCCCGCTTCTTTCAACTATAAACCAATCTGCCCATAGTGAAAAAGCATTTAATAAAGGGTTTCATTGTACTGGAGGAAATGGTAAATTATATTCCATGAGCAAATGGTCTGCCAGCAACAGCCTGGAACCAGCATCAAGGGTGCCTTTTAATGTTGTTTTTTTTTAAAAAATCAATAACTTTAGTCTTTTTAATTAAATTAGTATAAACGGGAAGAACACTTAATTATAGCTTCTATTCCTTCATAAAATGTTCTCTGTGAAGAACTAGTATAATCAGATTTGGATTCTTCCCAGCCAACATACATATATTTTTTTCATTGTGTTAGTCGGCTGAATTCTTGGTTTTTGGTTGCCTAGAAATAAAAGTAAGAATAAATGGGGGAAAAAAATAACAAAATGGAAGCCTACCTAAACAGCATTGGAGACATCATAAATTTTGACTTGGGCTTTATAGAAAGGATGAAAAAGAATCAAGATTTCAAATAGCAGACACAGCACATCCTGTTCCTATTATAAACAAGAGCAGGAGAGGATTGGCCAAAGTCCAATTTTGAAGAGGCACCTAGAGATTTGTAATATATTGGTAAGAGCAGTGGGTGTTTTCAAGAATAAAATGCTAGCATGGTGCTTCTAAAAGTATCCTTAATGCAATGGAACTTATGTCTTCAGTTACTCTATTTTAATTAAATTCTTTCCTCCACTTATTTGTACTGCTTCCTTTCTATTTTTCTCATCCTCCTTCTGTCCTGGGGGCTCTTCCACATTAGCACAGGCGGTGATGCTCAGTGGTACTGACAGGCTGCCAGGCCGATGCTGCTTGTCTCCCCTGGAGCCCAGCTTACACCAGCCCCTCACTCTGATTCATGATCTAGAAAATTCTCTATGTCCAGGTATGACAGAATTCACCCTGCACAGACAGTGGCCACAACTTAAAGACCCCTCACTTTTCCTATTCCCTGTCAACCATTATCTGAAGCTACAGATCTAAAGGTAAACCAATATAAAAAGCTTTGAACTTAAAAAATTTTTTACTTTGTATGTCAGCAAAATCAATTTAAAAGTCACCTTGGCATGCTATAGGCCATGAAATAGCTTATGTGGTGGGAAGTTGTCCCTTTCTTTGATTGCTATGCAAGGTGATGTGACTCTGTGACGTGTGGTGTGAGAAACCCAGAAAGCTAACTCAGGTTCAACATGCTCAGTAAGTAACTTTAGACACACTCTGGTAGTTTTATATAAAATCAAATCGTATTTTAGATGAGGTGAAAAACATAGATTGAGTGTCTATCTATATATAAAGCTGCAGCATCATCAGCCACAAATAGCACATAGGACATGGCAGCTAACCCTCTCCACAACCTCAGCATTGTTCATTCCGTAAGATGTGCTTAATCTCACAAAAGGCAGGGGCAACTCTCTTGTCTCATTTTGCTATTTTAGCCCCAGTCTTCCCAGCCTAAAAGCCCATAAGAAGGCTCACAGGAAAAACACAAGATGAACAGATCACACAATGAGTTCTAGAAAGAACACTCGTAGAAATAAAGATTCTGGTTTGGAAAAGAGTAACCTCATAACAATGTGGGAGGGCTTATTTTTCTCACCTCTCAAGTATAAAAGCGAAGTTGTTTGACTGACAGCAAAGGATTGGTGCATGCAGTGGAGACCTCTGAATCTGTCTATAGTTTGCAGCTAGGTGATGGTCCTGTCTGTCACCAAAGCTCCTCTCTCAGCAAATGATCTGAAGAGGTCTGGTCTGATACTTCCTTCCGTTTGCTACCTTCTGTAGTTCCCAGTTTCACCATATTGGAGTTGAGTTGGAATCAAGCCCTTGCTTTTGTATGTCTTTTGAAAGAATCATTATTTATAATATAAAAGAGAATTTTTTGTGATAAGATTTGGGTTTTCTCTACTGGCACTTCTCTGTCAGTCTTTCTTAGAAGGTTTCCAAAGAGAGAGGCCATATACCCCTTACTTGGTGGCTTTCTTAAAGAGAATGATCTGGGTGAGAGGTCACTATCATTATCCAATTGCTATTGAAGTTTGTCAAAATCTGTATCAGACAGACTCCTGAAGGGGTGATATGCTAGAATTTCCCTAACTAAAATATTGCCAACTATCAATTACCATTGACCCAGTGGAAAAGAAGGGGCTCAATTTCCCAAAGCATGGGCTAATGAAAATCAATCCAGTTGTGATGGCAGATTTCATTTTCTAGTTAAGAGAAGACAGCGCACACTCAGGAACAAGATCACACTTGCGAAAGTCAGAGGAAGAAGGAAATATGTATGGGCCCTTCCAAGAAATTGTACATGATAAAATTCAGAATATGCCATCTGATACAAATCTATTTTTGCCTTCTGTGCTTCTGTAGTAGGTAATTGGTTCTGGAGCCAACTTTGCCGTTGCTAAAACGCATGTACTGCTCCTCTTCCCATATCTTCACATCAAACACAACACTGAGAGCAGCACTTAGGGTGATGAACTTTCCCTGATCTGCCTAGGACTTTCCCGCTTCTAGCATTAAAGTTGCACACTTCAGGAACCACCTCAGTTCCAGAACCCCTCTCAGTCCTGGGCAAACTGGGATGGTTGATACCCCTATTGGGCTGTACAATAGAGTCATCTGGGGAAATCTGAAAAATTCTGATGTTTAGGCCACACTCCAGACCAGTGACACCAGAAACTCTGGGGGTGTGACTCACAGGATTCCAATGTGGAGCCAAGGTTGAGACCAGAAGCTGAGAATTCATGCAAACTTTCTATACTGAAGCCAGAGCTTCCACAGGCAAATGGCACCGCTATTCTTCTCTTTTGTACCCTATTTGTGATGAATAGTGCCTGCAGTTTAACCAGGTTAACTTATTGGAAGCCTTCCTTTTTCTCCGAGATCAAAGACCATTTTGGATCACAAAGCCAGCCTTTGAAGCAACCCTGTTTGATTGTAAAAATGGGTAGCTCTCTAATGTCAAGCAAAATTTGGACGTAACTTGAAATTACACCCTCTCTTCCTGGCCTTGTTTTGTTTCAGCTCACTGAGCTTGGAGGCTAGAAGTGGCCATTTGGAGTTTCTCATTTCAAGTGCTGGTTACCATTCATGGGGCTCTCAGCAGCTTGCTACCTTCCCTCATCTTTGGGGCTATCACCAGTGAAAGATGTCACTCACCCTACTTGGGCTACTTCATTTTTTAAAGGTCTGTTCACCTATACTTAATCTGAGAAATCTCCCAGAGAAGATGATGATATAATTTCCATTAATAGCAAGAAGAACAGGTATGTAGGTGTTTCCTCAGCAGCTCTATACCCCTTTCCTGGTGTTTAGCAATGACCAGATAGGTCCTTTAGGGATAAAGGTAATCTGAAAAACTCACTCATTCTGAAGGGCCAAGAAGCTCATGAGTTGATGTCCCCAAAAATTTGCATGTAGAAGGCAATGCTTTCCATTAATTTATACAACAAATAGTTGAGTCCCTTTATGCCAGGCACTGTGCCAATGACTGTGAATATAATGGTGAACAAGGCATTCTATGGTCCCTGAAGTCATGGAAGTGGCATACTGATGATGGACCTTGCATTATTAAAAAGGACTGAATCATCAGTCTTAGAATTTTAGGCATTTGTAGAGAAATTTTTGGGTCACCTTGGAATTCCTTATGTCATGGTATATATAGGATAACAAAAACTCTGTTGACAGAAAGGAATTGGAGTGGCCCTAGAAATTGGAGTGTTATTTATCTAAATACACACACACACACACACACACACACACACACACACATATACATCTACTTGAATACTGTTTAATTTGTAGGCTAAATACTTACAGAAACCTTGTTAAAAACCAGGTATTACTTAAACAAACATGGTGAAATTACCTTTAAGGCAAAAAACATCTTATTTTAAAAATTACCATCAACACCTTCAGCTCTCATTCCCTTATTTTTCTGTCACTTTGGTATTTAGTTGAGGCTGTAAGTAAAAGAGTCATAGAGGCCCCTGTCTATATTTCTTTTCACAGGAGCCTTAGGCAGAACCTCTTTGACCCAAGAGATGTTTGATAAGGTTTTGAAAAAAAAAAATCTTAGCAGGTTACAGAAGGGGAAAAATAAGAGACAAAAATGAGCTCAGTAGAGTGGCATGGCACATCAAGGGCTGGCTATGCCCCATTGTTCTGGTGGTGCTCCAAACCCATGAATTAATAAAGAATCCCTCATCTTTATCATTTAGTACCATTATTGCTTGGAATTTCAAGAGGCTCTCTACTTGAAAAATTGCATAAATTGTATTTTTCCTTTTTTTTTCTCCTGCATTGCGTATTTTCCTTGATCTTTGAGAAGATGAAGTTTTACTAAATACATTTTGTATGTTGTGTTTGGTTTTAACTCTCAGCATTAATGCTATTTGAAATGGTAGCACTTGAGATAGATTATATTGTGTTACTAAGAATAAAATTCTTTATAAAATAGAAATTATTTGGGAGTAGTGAAACAGTCCTCAGGCTGTTTTAGGATCTTTAATCTGGCTATTTATCATCTATCAATCTCGTTTATTTCTTTCAGCATACATATCTATACATACCTTTATGTTTAATATAACTGGATATTATGTAAAAATATGAGAGTTACAAAGATACATAGTCTCCTTCTTGGTCTTCATTTTATATAGTTCAATCTTTTGTCTAATAATGACCATATCTATTTTGGAAACAATAGCTTGACAGTTTCTAACAAATAAGACACACAATAGCAGGCAGTGAAAACTCAAGTGCTCTCTTCTAAAGTAAATAAGTGCATTGGTGCCTGGGACAGCTCTTATGAGTTCCTCTGGATAGTGTTGATCAGTCAAATTATAATTACTAATTAGCTGCTCTGTGCAAGGTCCTTGCCAAGTGTAGTCAAGAGATGGACAAAAATACACCTTTCTACTTCTAAAAGAGCCTAAGATACAGTTGGAAACAAACTGGCAGTAGAAGAGAGAGACATGATTTCTACTACAGTTAGTAAGGAGAGTTTCAGTGACACAGAGGGAATGTATACAGGATCTTAGATTCTGAATAAGGAACTAATAGGTGCATAAGAACTTGCAGGGTGTTCTAACTTGAGCGTATAGTCGGTTGCCATGGGAAAGCTTGAGAATCACAGCTTCCCCAAGGCTCTGTGACTAACCTCATAATACGTGGCACCACACCACACCATAATGATCGTCACCTGCTCCTCCTCTCTATGTTAGGAGTCAGTAGACTTGTAAAGGGCCAAAGAGTCAGTATTTCCAGCTTTGTGGACCATGCAGTCTATGTTTCAAATACTCAATTCTGCTTTGTCATGAAAGCAGCCATAGACAATACCTAAACAAATGGGCATGGCTGTGTGTCAATAAAACTTTATCTACAAAAACAGATGACAAGTCAGATTTGGTCCATTGACTGTCATTTGCTAACTACTCCTCTATTCTACAAATCTGGTGTTTGTCTTTTTCCCTTTGTGCTTGATGTTGGTATGAAAGTCATATTCTAAAAGAAACATTAAGAAATGAAAGCATACTTGTCCATATAAATCAGCCGAAAAGATGAATCTTAGAAAATCATTAACCAAATAGAAGCTATAGATGAGCTTGTCTCTAGTTTATTCGTCCTTTTTCTTGGTTCTAACTCCATGTTAACAAATTCCAGGTTTTAACTAATTTACAAAGGTGAAATGATCTATTACATTTTGGGTTCAGTAAGTTAGTAGAAGTTGTCTGATTTACCCAAGTTTTGTCTGACCCTCATATTTGGAGATGACCAGGCTCGAGTGGGATGCTCTAAATTTTATTTTTGCAGCATTTACTGTTGGAAACATGCAATGAATTCTTATTCATTAATTCTCAACAAGAGTAAATGAGGCATTTCCTCAGAAGTCACAATCCATATTAGGCACAGTGACAAAATCCATTATTTTATGTAGTGCATAAATAAGACATTATTAATGAATATGTAGGTAGATTATATTAGACTGAGCATAATGTCTTCAAATTTAGCATTCTATTTCCCATACAACAGTTTGAATCTATCAATCTTTATTGGATTCAGGGTTCAATGATAATTTATGATTCCTAAGCCTAACAGCTTTCTCACACAGGAGACAGAAACCATACCAGTAATATTAACAGACATAATTTAATGTAAATAATATTCATAGGCATTAGAAAACTAAATAGCAGGCTAGGTGCAGTGTGCTTATGCCTGTAATTCCAGCACTTTGGGAGACTGAGGTGGGTGGATCACCTGAGGTCAGGAGTTCGAGACCAGCCTGACCAATAAGGTGAAACCCAGTCTCCACTAAAAATACAAAAATTAGCTGAGTGTAATAGCAGGTGCCTGTAGTCCCAGCTACTCAGGAGGGTGAGACAGGAGAATTACTTGAACCTAGGAGGCAGAAGTTGCAGTGAGATTAGATCACACCACTGCACTCCACTCCAGCCTGGGCAACAGAGCGAGACTCCATCTCAAAAATAAATAAATAAATAAGAAAGAAAAGAAAAGAAAACTAAATAGGAAAAATTGGAAACATTAAGATATCAGGGAGGTAGCAACTGCAGGAAGCACTATCTTTACAGCTTGGAACAAAGAAAAAAAGAAATTGACATTATTAAAATGTAGAAGCTTAAAGGAAGGGGCCTCTCTGTGGGGTGGCAGTTTTTGGCTTGTGCTGTTGTCTCTAAACAAACCCGTGGGGCTGGGACCTAGACCTCTAAGAAAAGGACTTTGCCAGTGAGCAGTGACATCTCTGAGGGTATGCTATGAGGCTGGTTCTGAGAGTGTCAGCAAGATTGCAAACTGGACTCAATTGCTGCCAGAATGAATTAAACAGCAAACAGGAAGGAACAAATTGGGTCCTCCTCCAGGCTTCTAATGTTTCTCTAGCATTCCCCTATTGGCAGAGTCTAATGAAGACCAGCTGGCCAAGCAGGAATGTGGTTTCCAGACTTCTAGCCCCAATACCACAAAGCTAACTATGGTCAGAGTGAGTTCGAAGCCAACAGTCAAGGGCTTAACAGCTGGTGCACCACATAAGAACATGATTCTGAAAAAAATGTATGTAAAGAAAAAGTTATTAAGTAGAATAAAAGTTTTTAATCAACTGTAAGAATAATTTCAAGAGTTCCTTTACATTTCTGAAAAAGCTGTAGATAATTGCTGAACATTTTAAGTTTTCAATGTTTCTCCTTTCTTCAAACCAGGGATTGGCACTTTTTTTGGTAAAGGGCCAGATAGTAAATATTTTTAGCTTTGTAGGCCATATGGTCTTTGTCACATCACTCAACTAAGCCACCACTAGTCAATTCTGTATTTGTCTCAACTACTCATTTTTGCCATTGTTGTGTGAAAGCAGTCATAAACATTATGTATGGGCATGACTGTGTTCCAACAGTACTATATTTACAAAAACAATTGGGGGGTCAGATTGGGACCATGGGCCACAGTTTGCCAACCCTTGCTCTACTGCAGTGATTCTCAACCCTAGATTCACGTTTAGATTCATCCTGGAAATCTTTAAAAATACTAATGCTAGCAGGGATACAATGGCTCACACCTGTAATCCTAGCACTTTGGGAGGGCAGGGCAGGAGGATCACTTGAGCCCAGGAGTTCAAGACCAGGCTGGGCAACATAGTGAGACCCTTATCTCTACAAAAACATTGAAAAAAAATTAGCCAGGCGTTGTGGCACATGCCTGTATTCCAAGCTATGAGTAAGAGGAATGCTTGAGCCTGGAGGTTGAGGCTGCAGTGAACTATGATCACACTACTGCACTCCCGCCAGATTGACAGAGTAAGATACTGTCTCAAAAAAACATAAACACTAATGCCCAATTCCTACTTCCAGAGATTGTTATTCAGTAGGTTTAAATTAGGGCCCGGATATTAGTATGTTTTAAAAGGTCCGTAAGTGATGTGAATGTGCAAACAGAGTTGGGAACCATTGCTTTAAACTCCCTCTAATCCCATAATCAAGTCATCAATCATCAATAATTCTTAAATGCCCTAAGAGCATTCATGATTTGAAATAACCCTGAGGTTCTTTCATGAATTATTTCATGACAGTTTTTTTTTTGAAACCAGCAGCATCATTTCCTCATTTATCTATTATGAGTTTAGATATTCATATATCAATTTTTTTAAAGTAGGACTCAAATGTACATGTACAAATAAGTACCTTACACATTTGTTCATTTGGTGGAACATGTTCTATACCAAGACACTGTTGTCTTACTCATATTTGTATGTCAAGAATCTAGTATATGTCTAACAGGCAGTGATAGTCAACAAATACTTACCGACAGAATAAATGAGCAAGTGAATGAAGATGGAATTACTTAGAAATCTTAACAATCGTTCATGTCAAGGCTTAAATGATGATTACTGTAAGGCTACCATTGATAATTTGTCTTGGATAGAATAAGTCTTTATTTTTGTACAAGGATTAATTTCTTTCAGGATACTAGAAAAAGCAAGTTATATGACACTCTTAAGTCAGGGAAGAACCCAGTGGTCATTTTATCTCCTTAGACCACACTTGTAAAATTTTAACTGTTTTATTTACAATCACACATGTAGAGTCCTCAGAAACTCAACAGTGTTTTGTATGGTGCATTTCCATGGCAATTGTGTTTACATTACTATTGGTGGGGGAAAAGTGGAGCTATAAACACTAAAGATGGTAATGTTATTTCACTTGGTCTTATTGGGCTGCTCCAGGAATGACACTGATGGCTCAAGTATAATGGAGAACAGCAGCTGTGACTGCAATGGGGATTCCACTTGGATTTCATGATTGAGAAATCAACACTGCCAAAGCTTTATAATCCCAGGCTTCCCTATTACTTTACATTGAAGGTCTTAATAACCAACAAACTCCCCTCTTTTAGAAATTCTCAGCTATTTAGTCTTACTTTTGAATAAAAAGATTTTAAAAATATCTTGAAATGGTTTAGATATTTTAAAACTGAAATCAAAATTGGAAGAAGCCATTGTGACTTCCTATTGTATTTTCCCCATTGCAACAATTCAGTAGGTATTATTGGACCACTGAACAGCTGACAAATAACATGTCAATTTCCGTCAACATTGTATATTTTACACATGCATACATTTCCATAGCCAAGTAAGGATTACTAGTAGCTAAAGACTTAAAAATTCTTCTGTGGATCTCCCGACCTCCAGTCTGGAGGCCAGTCCCAACTTTAGTTGGAAATATCAAAGATGTACCATTGCTCATCTGCTTATAGGTTCTTAGCCTTGATTAAATATTAGAAACACCTAGGGAGTTCGAAAAATCACTTATGACTGGAATTCCCTCCTAGATGATTTAATTTGTTGTGGGTTTGTCCTCCAGTAAGTATCCCAGCGGATTCTATTGTGTGGTCAATGTCGCAAACTTTTACTTTATGCCCTGTGCTTATAATCTGGTTTTCTAATACAAACCCATTTGCTTTTCTCCCTGCTTCAAAGGTCTTTCTAGTATTGGCACCTTGCATTGCATGAATACTGGAGACCTACCTTTGAGTGGTTTTGTGGGTGAGTTTGTTCACTTGATTGTTGATCTTTATGCTATCTGCCTACAATTTGAATTTGGGCTCCTTGTGGAGTCTTTGCTGGACCAGCTTGTCAATATATACTCTGTACTGAACCACCAAGTGGTGGAGGCCTGCCTGGGTGGCGTCTGTTATTTTGCCTATTATCCCACATGTAGGCTATCACATTTTGCCACCTAGTCTTTGCCTACCTTCCCAGAACCTTTTGCTCCACAGAGGATAGGTCTCATTCTAGGCACCTTCCTTTCTCAGCCTATTTCATTATGTTGCAGTTTCCTGGGCTGTGTCTGGTTGTGTCCACAAATATACAAAACCACAAATCACTTACATAAACTCGTATATTTTATGTAGAAAATGCTTTTGCTCAAATAACCCAGACATTTATAAATGATGTCAGAATTCTTAAGTCTCTTTAAGTCACATGGTTTGAAAAGGAAGCAAAAGCTTGCCTAAAGATCTTTGGATAGGAGAAAGGGAATTCACTTGAAAGAAATGCAAGGCTCAATTCCAAACCAAAGCTGTACTGAACTTCATAAAGAAATTTATTTTATTGACATGCTTCTTTTTCTTACTCTCCACTCCTGTAGCGGAAACAAAGCTCTCTGATCACCAAACTGTCTTGTTTTCCTTTTCTTGGGCAGACGGGGAGTCTCATTTCCCTGACCTTTTTGTAGTTGAGACCACAAAGCAGGGTCCTTCCCAGTGGGATATTGGTGGGAGCTATTGAAGCCATTCCTAAACCAAGTCTTTAAAAGCACCCATTTGGTTGCCTAGTTGCCCAGTCTTCTCTTTTCCTGCTGCCACACCCTTGGGAGCCATGTCTTGCAAATGGTTCAGCTACAAGATGGCAGAGTCTCCATCACTATGGAGAAGATAGGATGGAGGCCAGTGTGGTTGGAGTTGAATCCAGAGGTAGAGCTGTAGATTCTCCTATAGATTCTTCTCCTGTATAGGGAAGATCCTCATTGACTATTTACACTGGATTTTTAATGTAAGGGAGAAACAGACCTTGGTGAAACCATTGTTTTTTTTTGTTTTGGTCACCACAGAATAAGCTAGCTATTTAATCAACAGATCTCATGTCTGTCTTTAAAATATTTTGCTCCAACATATAATTGAGAAAGCAATACAAAGTTTGATGTAGAGCCACTTGATGAAGATAAATGACCAAAATATTTTACCATAGCAGGATTAAAGTATAATAAATTATGAAATATTCCTATGATACTATTCTAGTTTATTATATTTATAGCTCTACAGGAAATGAGCAGTTGACCTATTTTATGTTATATAAATATGCAGCAAATTCTTATGAATAAACATAATCACAGCAGAATCTGTTTCATGTATGTTTTATGTATCTATAATGTTATAAGGTCCTTGGATGGAAATTATCACAATATTAATCACACCTTTCTCTTTGATACTTCTTTTCACTTAGTTTCTAGAACAGCACCTTCTTCTGATTTTCCTCCAATCTTAGCAGCCACTAATTCTTTTTGTAAATTATTTTTTATTTTATTTTAAGGTCTGGGATCAAGTGTAGAACGTATAGGTTTGTTGCATGGGTTAACATGTGCCGTGGTTGTTTGCTGCACCTATCAATCCGTCATCTAGCTTTTAAGCCCCACATGCATTACCTATTTGTCCTAATGCTCTCCCTTCCCTTTCCTGTAACCCCTGACTGGCCCCAATGTGTGTTGTTCCCCTCCCTGTGTCCATGTGTTCTCATTGTTCAACTCCCACTTATGAGTGAGAACATGTGGTGTTGGATTTTCTGCTCCTGTGTTAATTTGCTGAGGATGATGGCTTCCAGCTCAATCCATGTCCCTGCAAAGGACATAATCTCATTCATTTTTATGGAAAAACCACTAATTCTAAGTCTCTTTTGCTGGTTTCTTCTTATCTCCTTAAATTCTGAAGGTCTGGCTACTCCAGGCCTCAGTCCTTGGACCTATTCTCTTTTCTACATAAAATCCTCATTTGATCTTATCATTTATTTTCATGACTATAAATACCATATATACATCAAGAAATCCAAATTCATATCTCCAGTTGTGATTCTCCCCTGAACTCCAGAGTTGTATATCTAGCTGACTTCTTGACATCTCCATTTTGATGTCTAATAGACATGTCAAATTTAGCATAAGCAAAACTAAATTCATAATCTTTCTCCTGGAGACCTCTTCCTTCTACAGTTTTTCTTGTCTCAGTAATAGGCAATTCCATTTTTCCAGTTGCTTAGGCTGAAATTCTTGGAGTCAGTTTTGGCTCCTCTCTCTCATTTCATACATTCAATCTGTCAGCAAATTTAGAATCCAACTACGTATTTCCCCACTGCTTTCACAATATTCTTTATTTGGATTATTGCCTTCTAACTGCACTACCACTATCTATTTTCAACACTGAGGCTAGAGTAATCTTGTTAAAATATAAAAGTCAGGTTATGCCATTCTTCTGTTTAAAATCTTCCATTTGCTTTGTATCATACTCTTAATAAAGCCAAAGTCCTTATAATGACCTACAAAGTCCCACAAGATTGATCCTCCATTTACTCCTTAACTTTCTTTTGCTCTCTTCCTGGATTCAAGTTCAACCACAGTGGCCTCCATCCTATGCTTTTTTTTTTTTTTTAATATATATATATTTTATTGCATTTTAGGTTTTGGGGTACATGTGAAGAACATGCAAGATTGTTGCATAGGTACACATATGGCAGTGTCATTTGCTGCCTTCCTCCCCATCACCTATATCTGGCATTTCTCCCCATGATATCTCTCCCCAACGCCCCACCCCCTGCTGTTCCTCCCCTTTTTCCCCCCTACAGACCCCAGTGTGTGATGCTCCCCTCCCTGTGTCCATGAGTTCTCATTGTTCAGCACCCACCTATGAGTGAGAATATATGGTGTTTGATTTTCTGTTCTTGTGTCAGTTTGCTGAGAATGATGGTTTCCAGGTTCATCCATGTTCCTACAAAGGACATGAACTCATCCTTTTTGATGGCTGCATAATATTCCATGGTGTATATGTGCCACATTTTCCCTGTCCAGTCTATCATCGATGGGCATTTGGGTTGGTTCCAGGGCTTTGCTATTGTAAACTGTGCTGCAATGAACATTCGTGTGCATGTGTCCTTATAGTAGAACGATTTATAATCCTTTGGATATATATCCAGTAATGGGATTGCTGGGTCAAATGGAATTTCTATTTCTAAGTCCTTGAGGAATCGCCACAGTGTCTTCCACAATGGATGAACTAATTTACACTCCCACCAACAGTGTAAAAGTGTTCCTATTTCTCCATATCCTCTCCAGCATCTGTTGTCTC